>OOFC01031139.1:6349-26349 GCA_900323345.1 Pseudochromis fuscus | reverse complement strand
GACCTTCACAGCAGCACTGAGCCTCACAGAGCTGCTGCCAGGCCTGCAGGAGTCTCACATTGTTAGTTTTTCTAACTTCTTTTAATTGCTGTATATTTTGCCGCAGATGTTAATGTTTAAAACATCACTCTTAAGACTCTCAGTAAATCTTTTCCAAGGTGCAAAATCAGCAGGACGTCGAATCATTAACAAAAACAATTATGTTGAAGAGAAGGTAGTACAACAAAGCAAAGAAAAGGACTTACAGTGACAAAGAAGATGTGTTTTCATATTCCTCTTTGTCCTTTTGTTTTTAGGTCGCACAGTTTAAATATAAGTGTAATCAAATGCAGCACACTCATGTTATTTAAATAACACGGTGCCGTGTGATTAAAACAGACTAAAGCTCGGAGCAAGCTAATGCTAATTTTATTTTTCTCTGCACACAAATCTTAATTTAGCACCATTAACCTGGTTTCCAGCCGCAGACCAAACAGAGGTAGCCGGGGCTGATTCATTATGGATGGAAGTGAAAGTGAAATGTGGTGCGAAATGATTTTCAAAGCATCTTGATGCTGGCACAGCTGATTATTGTGTTGGTGCCCAGCGCTTAACTGTAACCACAGAGGTCTTCCCATACATCGAGTCACTCCAGGACAGGAAGTCGCCGTCAGCGCTCGGCTTCGTGTTACAGTACGTTTTTGCCTTTTGATCCGATGTTGTAAATGTGTTATGCCCGTCTCACTCTTGCCTCCGACGATGCCCTGATAGCAAAAATTTAAAGTGTGTCGGGCCTAATTTTTTTTTTTCTGAAAGTGCCAGAATGATGCACACACACACACACACACACTAAATGTCTTAAATGTCTCCAGCTCACAGCCTCAAGCCACAGCTGAAATGTCACAGAGAGGCAGCCCGTCGAGGATGTTGTTGGCTGTACTTTTTCAGTCTCTTTGCTCCTGCCCATTTCAGCTCTGTCCAAGCAGCCAAGCTCACTGCTCCAGGGAAAGAGCAGCAGAGCTTGTTGTGAGTGTTGCTGCACTGTCTTTGTCATCCTTTTAGACGAGGAGGAGGAAGAGGAGGAGGAGGAGGGAGGAAGTGGGTATTTTTCTCCCTTTTGTCTCCCCTCCTTGTTTTTTTGGATTCAGTGAACCCAGCTCAATTCTGATTTGTTCAACCAGAATCCTGCTCATCGACATCGAAGACATTTAGCTTTCACTGCCAATAAACAATGTTTCCATCCATGCATGGCTTGAGTCAGGGACGAGCACAGAAACCAGCACTCCTTGTAATATTTTGCTGGCTGAGTGACTAAGTTTGGTTTTATTTCACAAAAGCTGAATAGGTGCCCAAGTGGTTTAGTCTGGAAGACGACAGTACACAGCACGCTCGCCCCTTTTTAGTCACTGTTGCATTAAACATTAGGTGAAAGAGGCTAAACCCTAAAAGCCAAAACTAAACTGTGACTAAATTCTACAATTATCCGTCGCTCATTCCTCTCGTTTTCTTCTTCCTACAAGAGTTTCAGGCCATCATCTTTCATAATAAACATCATATATTATAAATCCCAGCAGTTTGGTTCCTCAGTGAACTGCATCTTGAAGTTCATTTGTCAAAAGCCATGTTAATTGGTGCACTCCATCTTGTCTTCTGTGATGGTAAAAACTAATCTATCACAGAGGGCAGGCCTCCCTCGAAAACTGCCAACTGAATAAAGTGCACACCGAGAAAATCACAAGGAGAACAAAGGACAAAGAGCTGCGAAAATGATTTTTTTTTTGGTGAAATTTTGTTGCACTTATCCTGCTTCTTTTCATTCTCTTTGCCAAAAAAATCGCAGCACGGGGGCGGCTGATGCTTGTGTGTTGCTGTGTCTCGGGGACAACAGTTTGACGGGGAAAATTGAGATATACTGTAGATGTCAAACGACGCTGGTCGCCCCCTCTTTCTCCCTCGCGCTCTTTCCTTCTTTTACAAAGTCATCTGTCAGCAGTAAGTCCCATCAGTTGTCACGGCGACCCCCCTGACAGCGTGGAAGGCTCCAGGGGACCTGCTTCACGCCAGGAATATTCATGGCGACCCAGACAAGCCAGCACCAGACTCTGACAAATCACTCTATCAGCCAGTCAAACAGAACAAGTGTGAAAGTGCCAACAACAAGAGGTGGAGAGGGAGCGACTCATCTTGCAACACTGCAGCGTACACAAAAAAAACACATCAAAAAAATGGATATTTCACGAGTTTGACGACCAATATTTATTTTGCCATATGATCCAATCTTCATATTTCTGTTATATGGAAGAGTATTAGGGCCACGCAGAGGAAAAATAAATTAGAGAAGGTAGGTTTTTTTTTCATCATGCACTTCGAGAATAAAGTCGAAATTCAATGTCGAGAATAAAGTCGAAATATGTCGAGAATAAAGTCGAAATATGTCGAGAATAAAGTCGAAATTCAATGTCGATAATAAAGTCGAAATGTCGAGAATAAAGTCGAAATATAATGTCGGGAATAAAGTCGAAATTCAATGTCGATAATAAAGTCGAAATGTCGAGAATAAAGTCGAAATTCAATGTTGAGAAAAAAGTCGGAATGTCGAGAATAAAGTTGAAATATGTCGAGAATAAAGTCGAAATTCAATGTCGAGAAAAAAGTCGAAATGTCGAGAAAAAAGTCGAAATGTCGAGAATAAAGTCGAAATACAAAATCAAGAATAATGCTGAAATTGTCGCGTTAAGGATTCACTACGACACTTAAGAGTTTAACACCGAGGCTCTTTTTTAATGTGCATAGACGTCAACAACAACAGTCTCAACAACACTCTTGACTACTTCCTATGACAGCCCTTTCAACATAAGAGTCCGCTCCAATACACTGAACACCACCACAGAAATATCTCCTCTGGTCCATCCCTTCCTGTGACGAGAGCGACAGAGATCCAGCTGAATGAGGCCACCTCCTCCAAGCTCGTCTGGTTTATTCCTCTGAACAGTCGCAGTTTTCGGCACATTAGTTTTTCTCGACATTATATTTCAACTTTATTCTCGACATTGAATATCGACTTTTTTCTCGAAGTGCATGATGAAAAAAAAAAAAACTACCTACTCTAATTTTTTTTTCTCTGCGTGGCCCTAATACTCTGTTAGGAGGTTAGGAGACAATCAATTCCCTCCAACCTTTTCCCCCCAAATCCCCTGTGCATGAGGTAAAAATAACAGTCAATGCAAACTTTTTCCAAACCCCACATCTGCCTTGCAAAATAGATTTCCACCAAGTTTGTGTCTTTGTGGCATTTAGCCACACTGCCTCCGACACTTGTTTGTTAAAGGTCACATCCCTAAAAGCTTTCAGCGCACTGCCCCTGAGTCCAGCTCCCAACAATCTCCTGCACTGTCACATTTCTGACCCGTCGCTGTCTTGTTTTCCCCCTCACTCCGGTGATGATAGGGTTTACCGCGATGCTTTTAAAGGCTGCTCTCTTTGAGTTTTTTGCAGGCGATAAAGCTTACATTTCCCCCTCTGTCTTTACTTTGCCTGGAAGAAGCTGACTTGCATTATTTGGACATTTTCTGTATTCATTTTCTGTGAAAGGCATTTTAAATCCATGTTGTGTTTATTATGCCACATCTTCAAGACATCCCGAAAGCCTCTGCAACCCCTTTGTAACCCATTTCTGCTCGCACTCCCTCGCCAATGTGACCAGAGCGAAGGATTCTGATGAATGCGTATTTCCTCTTTATATATTCATGACTATTTCCTGAAGTCTATTAGAATGACATGACTTATTCAGGTGGAGGTTTTAATTGAAGTCCCCCTCCTCCATCCCGACCTCACACTGTCTTTAGTCGCTGGATTTTCAGGCTCATCGGGGGAAAAAAGCCCTGAAACGAAGGCAGCACTCTGCGGTCGACAGGATAGAGGATCGCCCTCTGCGCTCTGGCTCTAATTAAAGCATTATATGGAAAACCAATCCCAGGTCATGTAATGGCAAGAAATTGGACAAGCTGAATCCTGGAGGAAAATGGCTAAGAGAGCAAATGAGTGCTTAGTTTGTAGGTGAGAGAGTTTAAGAAGAACCTGGGGGAAGATATAGTGCAGGGGATGCAGTTTTGTGGAGATGAGATGAAAACTGTTTCATCAAATAAAGCAAAAGAAACACGGGAAGCTTTTCTGGTTGTAATACAGTCTAGTGTTGTGTAGTGAAACAAAGTCTTGTACATACTTCATGACAAATCGTAGCAGCTTCAATATTTGTCTTTATATTCTCGCAAGAATCCAGGATCTATTACCGTATTTTCCAGACTATAAGGTGGTACTTTTTTCCGACGCTTTGAACTTAAACACCGGTGTTTCTCATGTATCGGCAGCACGAAGCTCGTTAGCTTTTTACAAGCTAGCAAGCTCCGTGCCGCCGATACATTTAGCATCGTCGCATCAGACCCGGTCAGAGTGGACCACATGAAACTGTTCGAATAAATTCAACAGCGGCTTATAGACATGTGCGCTCAATAGTCCGGACAATACGGTATGTCTTTCCATATTTTTTTATTATCCTGTGTTTTACAATGTTGGGTGTTCATGCTACACAAAGCTATGAATCGTGAGGTAAAGTGATGTTGCAGAGAGATTCTGTCCTTAAAGCAGAAAGTATGATTTTTGGATTCAGAAGAAGAAGAAGAAGAAGAAGAAGAAATCCTTGTCATTGTCCGTGCTGCACACAGTACAAACCCACAACCAAATGTCATTTACACCCTACAAACACAGGACCTCCCAAGACAATCCACACACATATAGGGGCCCCGTAACATGCATAGAGAGAGCATAGGGCAGGAGTGTCCAATCCTGGTCCTCGAGGGCCCCCTATCCTGCATATCTTAGATGTTTCCCTCTTCCAACACCTGATTCAAATGATCAGGATCGTTATTAGGCTTCTGCAGCTGGATGATGAGCTGGTCATTTGAATCATGTGTTGGAAGAGGGAAACATCTAAAACATGCAGGATAGCGACCCTCGAGGACCAGGATTGCCTACCCCTGGCATAGGGTGAGGGTGCCGCCATTCATCCGGCACACACGGAGCAGTTGGGTGGGGTCGGTGCCTTGCTCAAGGGTGCCTCGGCAGTGCCCTCGATGTAGACCGGCCCCTCTCCAGCCACCAGTCCACACTCTGTATTTTGTCCAGGCTGGGACTTGAACCTGCGACCCAACCCACTGAGCGAGTCCTCCCAAAAAGCAGTTCAGGAACACGATGGGTAAAACGAGGGAATGTATAAATAGTCATTATCAGATAAAAATGAACTGAAATCAAGCCTATCAACATAAATGAGCACAACAGGTCCCCTTTACGATCCTGAACATCTTCATCCAGCTCAACCCGTCGTAGGAAACCTGTTCACCTCAAACCGGAGTCTCTCAGCAAACAGTCCCGCCCGCCATCCGTGGCGGGTGCTATCTGCAAGGCCATCCCTTTCTATAACAACCACATTCATCCTCGCCGCTGATATCCCTCCTTTTGTTTGGCAGATTTGACAACATTAAGATTGTATCGGTCGCCTCACCCGGCTCCCTGAAGACTGTCCTCATTATTCAGCAGTCAAAGCCAGACATTCTTTCAGTAATAGGCCCAAACAGCCTGGGGGATTTAGTTTATCATACTGTATGCAGAAAACCTTCAATTTTGAGGACCGACTAGACTGTCTGATTCATACTTAAGTCTTTCAAAGGATTCATACATATTCTAATTGAGAGGGCTGTTAATCTTTTTATCTGCTGTTTATTTTGTATATTTGGCAGACACACTGGGCCAGTTGTTTGGACTTTAAAGCTGTGAGACATACACAGCACAAAGACTTAGTAGCCACTGATGACGAGACAAGGTTCACCATGAAGTCGAAGTGAAAAGTAGGTTGAAGTTGAACTTTGAGCACTGCCATCAGATCAATCAAGCTGCTTTTACGCCCCATCCAAAAATAAAAAAATCAATCACCACACATGTAAATAAACACTTATGAACACACACATGCATGAGCAGCGACGGGACGACCCTCAGTGACGGCCCGAGGGTCTGGCTTCAGAAAATGCCATCGCAAATTGAGATCGCTAACAGTTTACGCCGCTCTGACATTTTCCAGCTGGCTGCTCACAAAGGTCAGGCTCCCCACCTGAAGGCAAAAAGCTGAGGGAGATGGTAGTGGAGCTGCTGTGGTCACTACTGAGATTTGGCAGCCTCGACAGTCGGCTACCAGTGCATTATTAACTCCGAATGTGGGGTGCTCAGGAAGCCGTGTTATAGGCTAAAAAGTGAAGCTGTTGGCAGGTCTCGCCGCTCGCTAAGTGCCAAAGAAAATAGGCAGTGTTGGCGTGGAGGTTGTCACTGGAGCGGATGTTTGTGTTGTAGCTGCTGCTGATGGACCAGTGTAACCAGAGCGATGGGCTTAGACTTTCTGTGTCTGCATTAGGAGCTTACATACGACATGACCAACAGTGAGACTGTGTGTAAAAGATGGACGACGCCAATGCAGAAATACAAAAAAGTGCAATATCACTGATGGCCACCAGGTGCTGACTCCAAAACACTCTGAAAATGACCATGGAGACAATCATGAAATATTCAGTCAATAAATTTTTCCCACAAGTCATTCTGATGTCATTAGCTAACTCTTCTTCTCAGAGATCTGGTGGGAGGAGTTAGGGGCGGGGCTAGTCTGATTGACAGGTGGTCCATCTGAAAATCATTTGACATATTAGGCTTCAAAAAGAGGAGGATTTAGGGGTGTGGTTAGTTTGATTGGCAGGTTCCTTCCAGCTTCCTTGGATTCAGGGGTCAGACCCGCCTCCTCCCTTCATATCCAAATATGGTCACAATGTTTCAAGTCCATTCTGTGCATTTTTATATTTTTTTTTGTTGTTGTTATGTTGTAAAGCTGCACCACCTGCATGAAAGGAGCTATACTTTTATTGTGTTATCATTGACATTTGGAAGTTTTATTTTATTTTGAAGGTCCTGCAATGCAAAGTTTGTTTTGTACATCGTTGGAAAATAAAAAATGAGTTACTATTGTAGTACCTCAGGGATGCAGCAGTTTAGTAGCAAATAAAACCAGTATCCTGCCACCTTCAGGATTGAAAAAAATGGCTCCATTCTCCATATAAATGTATATACAGAAACTTTTATTATTTAACCCTGGAGACATGTGCATGAAGTCCAGGTCTCGTCATTGCTCCTCCCCAGCGGCTGTGCCATGATTAAGTGTCATGGATAATTTCCCTCCAGCTCACCTGATTAAAGTGGGTCATACTTAGAAATTTAATGCACACAACACACACACACACACAGCTTTTAAAATTCTACATGCTACCGTGTTATGACATGTGCAGACACACACACCTGCACTCGCCCACTCACACACTCTGCCCTCCTGACAATAAACAGACACAGGGTTGATGGTGTATAGCGTTTGAAGGGCATCACCAGTGTCTCTGTCTCTCAGGTATCAGGCAGATAGCAGAGTAGCTGGGATGTCATTTATCTTGCTGACAGGGACAAGCCTCAGTGACAGCAACAGTCAGTGGAGCAGCGCAGCGTCCTCCCTCTAATACCTCCATCCAACCACCTGCACACAACAGCAATACATTACAGCGAGCATACTGTAGCCTGCTATATTATATCATGTTAGAAAAAAAAACAACTTTTGGCCAATCATTCATTCACATGCTTTCAGGGTGGGTACTGTCTGAGCAACAGGAAGTAGAGGAGACACTGTCACAAAAGCCTCAATTGATGCACGCAACACGTCTTTTTGATTTTAACACCAAACTACTGGATGAATTTGGAGTTGCAGCAATGTAGCACTTTAAAAAAAGATGAATGAAAGATCTCAACTCTCATGTGCAAAACAATATTCTCCCTGTTCCCGTCTTTATACTCAGGGATCCTCAGAGACACTTCGGCACAAAAGCTTTTTAAAAACGCTTCATTTCGTTGCATGATTATGGACATTTTGGGATGTCGAAGTACACCATGAGATGATAACTTACAAGAAATGTAGATGAGAAAGCTCCTTAAATTCTACCTGTGGGATGTTGACTTGAGTGGAAATTTAGAGCATTTTATGATCCAAGAGTGAGCAGTTAAACCACAGATACTAGTGTAAAGCTGCTCGTTCGATGAATACATGGAGTAAGGTTAAGGAAAAAACACAACTTAAAACATTGAGTTTACAGAATTATCTGATAATGACTAATATGGCTGCTCTTAACCCCGCTCACCTGATGACCTGATGAGTCATTACTGTACAGGATGTGCAGTTACATCCTTCCAGATGGTTGCACATGCAGAGATGTCAGCAGAATGACCTTTTACCCACGTCAGAAATATGCTTTAAATGAATCACTCCTTTGAAAGTCACTCAGGATGTGATGTGTGCTCAGTTCAGATGTGTGTTTGTATGACAAGAGCTCGGATTGATTCATTTTTTTGGCTACATCAAGACAACCCCCCATCTATCCATCTGGTTTTTACATCTGTACTTCCTGGTGTCGCATGATGTAAGTAAAGACAGAGACGGCAACATCGCGAAGGTTGAACATGGAAACAAAAGATGAAGAAACAAGTTGTGATCTGGTTACTGTAGCTTCGGGTCGAAATAAGAGGTCGGGACTGATGATCTAGTGGCTTTTTAGTTCGTTTATTTTATTGTAATTCGCCAATAAACCAACGTAAGAGCTGGGTAGAAAAACACAACAAAAGACAGAACAAAATTGATTAGATTAACCCCTTCTGTGTGGCCAAAATAATTCCTCTGCACTTTCAGAAAAGCTACTAACATTTATACATTGTCATCTGTGTATGAGTGCGACAAACCTACCTTGCTCCCACTTTCCACCACCGCTAAACCTTTATTTTGCTCTCTCCGTCAATCTCCTTTCACCTTTTCTCTCCCGTTTCTTATTTACTTTCTCTACGGCTGCGCCTTCCTCGTCAATTTCCTATTGTCCCATTCATCCACACCCTTTCACAACAAAATTCCGGTTCCACAGGAAGTGCCAACACATTCAAAATAAAAGCACATTAACATTACCTTTACTGGCACTTATAGTTACTTTCAACAAATCCAGTCCCATCAGCCACTGATCCAGCCCTGGGACCATTTGTCATTTCATAACTCTGCTTTCATAGAAAGTAAAAATAGAAAAAAAAATCACAAGCAAACATCCCTGTCCTTTGGGAAAATTGGTTTTACTTTCCTGTTGCATTTGCATAAGTCAAACTGACAACCTGGCACATTTTGCCAAATGCTTGGATACGTCCGCAGCACCGAGCAGACGTTGCCAGCGTTTTCCTCTTTTGATTTATTCATAGATTTCAGGACGACTGAGCCACCGGCACAGAGACTGGACAGTAGGTATGAAAAAAGAAAAGAAAATTAATTTCCATGTGATAATTGTACTTCATTATTCTTCATTATTCTGTAGGCTCGTCTCAGGAGGGACGGGAACACAAGTGGTGACAAATGCAGTTTTTCCTGAGTGGCTGTAAGATTTTAGCGACGCTTTGGACTTTACCTAAGACGTCATTGGTTCTTCTTGTAATCTATGTTTATTTCTCCTGGTGAATGAAAAGGGAAGTTGCTGGGGAAAGCCACGGTGATAAGATAAAGTAAAGCTGCTGTTTAATAAAAGAACACATAAGGGAGGACGGGGTTTCCTAAACACAATGCCACAACCAATCACAAAAGTGCATTAGGTCGTTGTTCCAGCCATTGGGGGTTACATAACATGAGCTTCCCATCCCTGGTTAAGAGCTTGTTTCTGTCACATCTCATCTTATGTAAGAAGTAAAGAAACCTATGGAGCTCCACCATCGACTCCATAATTTAACTAAGCTTGTGCTGCTATATGGTAACTTCCTGTATGTATGCCCTTTAAGGTCTTGAAGCTTCGGGGATCGTGAGTAGTTCTTTAGTTGAATTATTTGAAAAAAAAAAAAAAATCACAAACATGTATTTCTAACTCAATCTGTGATGGAAATTCTTTGACCTTGTGTTGGATGAAGTCCTCTGGAGGCTGATCATGTCTTAAGCGGCCATGTTTATTAAAACACTTGATCAAGAAAAGACTGAGAGAAGCAACAACTTCCTGTGGAGGATGTTGCTGTACCTCCCCATGCGTGATGACCCTTTCCTCCACAAGCTGCCATCCCACTGTTTACCCTTGCAAAGACTCTTGCATGTGTTAACACCAGAACTGTCCCAGAGTGAGAAGGATTATTCACCAGAAGATGACCTGTGACTTCACATTCACCAAAATTCCTCGTCAATCGTCAGGGGTACCAGTCGTCAATGAACCTATGGTACAAGTTCAATAAGGAAGTTCTGTTCACTCACATCTCTCTGCATCTTGGGGGATATGGGGATTTTCTCCTAGTCTACGATCTTCCTCACTTTCCCTGTTATTGCTTTGCTGGACCAATAATCTTTTTGGACATCCTCCCAAAGCCAAGTCCTACTCATTGCTTTTCTATCATTCTGCTTTCAGACGATCTTCACTACAACCTTCCTCCACCTCATCCTGGTCATCTCCAGAGTCTTCACCAGCCATCTCCTTTATGTCCTCTCCCTTCTCTCTCTTCATGCTCATCTTTTCTCTCCCTGGTCGTCTCTTATTGGCCGACACAGGCGGCCATGTTTGGCTCTGTTGAAGGTTTTAAAGCAATTCTCCGTCTTAATATTGTCCAAGAAAAAACAACACTGCCATCATCCAGACTCCAGAGGGCATCCTGTATCCTACCACCCTGCATCACTAGAGTCTAACCACAAAAGTACTTAATGACACAATCTCCTGGTCCATCAGTAAACATCGTTCCCTACCTTCAGTTTACCCCATCACCTGTTGATTGTTCCTGACAAAGCTCTTGTACCTGAATCCTCTCCTCCAGCCTCCACACTCTACTTCTTAATAAAAGATTTATTTCCACAACTGTTGGTTTCGTTTGGCTTCTCCGTTGCTTCTTTGGAGCCAGGGTTGTAAGCATTTCAAGTCGTTTTTATTTAAAGCTGCGGTAGCGGCTGCCAAAGACAACTCGGCTCAGGCCTCACCCAACAGCTACTCTGGCGATGCAAAAGAAATGTGAATTATTTGCTTCAAACACTGGATTTGTATGCTGCAGTCGAGCTGAGGCAAATTCACAGAAAGAAGAAAAAAACAACAACAAAAAAAAGTTGTAATACTGTGAGTTAGGAGTCCAAATCCCCCCGTATGAAAAATCTTGGCAGGGAAACTAAACAACGTACGTCTGCACTATATTATATTAACACTGTGCCTGTTCACTACCTCTCCAGTGAAGATCTTCAGTCTCAAATGTGTGTGGAATTAATTGGAGAGCTTATGAAAAAGTCTGAGCGCAGTCGATCAGTCTTTGCTCGGAAACAAATGGAAATTTCCGCCACAGAGGATTCTCCAATTCTGCTTTTCTTGACACAATCCACGTGATCGCCTGCAGCCACAGAGGGTTTAAAATGCATCTGTAGGACAGAAAATCCAACAGAATTAAAATATAATTCATGTATGCAGGGGGAAAATGCACCTCTGGGATGGGTCCTTACAAAAAAAAAAAAGTGTGAACAGTGAATTGTACTGAATGAAAAGCTTGATTAGATACAAGTATGCAAGATGAATGTTACGATACGCCTACGGCAAAGACGTGATGGCGAGAATATTTGGAAGATTTTTTTATGTTTTATTGTTTAAAAACAGGAAATCAAGACATAAAAACTATTGATTTACATCACCTCGAGCTATCTGTAAAATCAATTTGTACGACTCAGAGCAGCTTCGAGGGAAATCTGGACCAACGTACACACCGTAAACCCGTCTTAGCCAGATGCTAATTTGAGTTCAATACAATAACTTAGCTGCAAATTGACTCGTCTCTCTGCTCAACAAACCAACAGACAGTCAGGTGAGGGTTAGCAGATGGACGGGGTTGAGAAGGAGCTGCTTGGGGAAATCAAAAGATATCTACATTTTATACGTCAAGGCGAATTCTCCCAGTGAATATACATTGAAAGAAAACAGTTTAATACCCGACCTGGAGAAAACTGACCCTGCAGCTGCACAGACCGGTGCTTGTGTCTAAATGAATTCCTCGCCAGGTGTTGAGATGTCTGGATTTCAAACAGCTCGCTGTCTGGCTGGAAGTCTCTTATGGTCAACAAAACTTCTCCCTGCCAACTGGAACATCAACGCAACACCTGCTCACCTGTTTTTTTTTTCCTCTCAGCTTGGTGAGGATGACGATGCAGCGGGCGAAGGATCAGCAGATCAAAGACGCTCAGTGGCAAAAAAAAGCTAAAAAAGAGGTTGATCCTCCAGATAAAACTGAAATAATTAGCTGCATGGTGTTAATTCTTCACTTGATATTTTCATTTTAATCTGATCTAATTATCAGTTTTATTCCTCCCTGTGGTAACATTTCAATTCTACTTTATTCTTTGGACCGTTCTTACAGGACTAATAAACATTACATTTCTGAGGATGCAATCTGCCTTTCACCCCAAAAACTGATGATAAACATCTGGCAAATGTTGAAGCTAATGCTGACACATCATCAGTCCAATAAACTTTCATATTCAGGGATAATATGACATGGATGGTGCAGCAAATGAATGAAAAACAGGGTATGTATCTCAGAGGAAGGGGGACATTGATGAAATGTTTTGAGAAACCATCAGGAAATTTCAAAATAAAAGCAAAACCTTCACACCAAGCAAGTCAGCTGAAGGTGTCGACTCCAACCAACCTCCTTATAAAACCTGAACACCAGCAGCTGAGGTGTAACCAGTGGTTTCTGATGGTTAATGTAGTGGTTCACACACCAGTGCAACCAGAGCTACCATGCAAGGCGCTAGCTAACATCGGAGTAGCTTAGGAAACTTCAACATGTGGACGGTCAGGGCTGGGGATCGAACTACCAACCTTACAACTTGTAGTACTCGAGATCAGTCTTGGTTTTGAGACCACTTTTTAAGGGTCTCAATCTCATCTTGTACAGGGTGGACTGCCTTCCTGGTGTCATGTGGTCTCTATGACACCTGGAGTGACACGTCCCCTGTCCACAGAGACTGGATGAAGACGACTGGAGACGCAAAATTAGTTTTTGTTGCATTTATGTAAAAGCAAACTTAACCCTTTATTGGACAAGTTACCACATTTAGTAACTTCAGTTGACTACAAAAATGGCATCTTCACAGCCCTTTGTGATGCAGTGCAACCACACGTCTTTCAAATATTGTCCTTACAGACCACATGGGACCTAATACAGAATGCAACTTAGATCAAAATCAACTGAGCATTAGTCAGTGGTGGACAAAGTACTTAGCTTCAGTACTTGAGTCAAAGTACTGATACTCACGGTCAAATCTTACCCAACTACAAATAAAAGTTATTGGTCAAAATGTTACTCAAGTTAAAGTACTAAAGTACTTACTTTTAAAAATACTTAAATATTCAAAAGTACAAAGTAAAAGTACATGTTCTAATATCAGTACATTGCTGTATTGTTCTCAGTGCCCGAGTCAATCCCTGACTAACTTCCTGTTAATGTGGTGTTTTAATCTGAAAGGGCTTCGATGAAAAGAAAACTCCTTCCTGCAGAGTGTGTATAATACTCTGTTGGTGACTGTTCGGTTTTTCGTTTTTGTTTTCAAATTTCCCATCGAGAGGCTAACATGCTAACATGCTGTTTAGCATTTAAAAAACCACAACAAAACCGTGCTGTTTCCTGTCTTCCCTCTTTATTGTTCGGTTCTGCTGTCGGTCACTTCCTGCCGCTTTGTGTGAAGGTAACTCTACCTGGACAAACTGCCTGAAACACATTGCAGCATAGACTGTATATAAAGTAAGTAACCACACACTTCCTGGGAATGTAGTGGAGTCCAAAGTACAATGTTTGTCTTTGAAATGTAGCAGAGTGAAAGTAAAAGTTTCCAAAAAAACAAATACTCAAGTAAAGTACAGATACTCAAAAAGTGTACTCCATTACAGTCCACCACTGGCATTAGATGTAATATATTTACAGCCCTTTACTAAAGCAGACAATTGACTTTTCCTCCCAACAATTGTGATGATGGACAGAAATGATAAATGTAAAAATGAACAAAGAAAACATTGTACCCAGTGTGTAGCAGCCGCTTCAGAAACATCTATTAAGCAGCATGTTGCAACAAGCAGCCACTTATCTCCCCTTGTCCTTATGCAACCATCTGTACTGCACGTTATAGGGTTCCTTATGCATATTGTATGCGCCATTGTAAAACTCTTATTGTCCTCTTAAGTTCAACCACAGTGTTACAAATGCCTAAGTGATGGCTGAAGTTCAACAAAGGCCCATTTAGAGCAATCTTGCAGTCTGTAATGAGCTTCTTATGGACGATAAGATTGCTGCATATGGGCCTTTGTTTGAGCTTCTTAGTCGGCCATTCCCAGTGCGTCAGTGATTGGTGGAGGACGCAGCCAAGAGTCCTGCAGGGTCTGTTTACCTCGCCGCTCGGTGACGCCACATAGTGCTGGAAATCAGTATACATGAGCAACATCTTTAGAAACAGAGCTCCTTTAATGAGGCAGAGGAAGAAGCAGGAGCTGGAGAGCATACGAAATGAAAGCCATAGCATGCTCGCGTGTTCATGTGGTGGTGCCTGCTGTCTATGATGGACCTCGGGAGATCGCAGGCTGAAAATCTGCATTGCAAATAGGCCACATATTTCACCTCCCCTCCCTCCCTCCTCCTCCTCCCTGCAATATACAGTTTAATTTCTCCACAGTGTGTCTTTGAGTGGCTCTGCAAAGGAGGTGGCACGTGTCTGCGGCGAGGGCAACACCTATCAGAGATAACCTTTCTGTTTCTGCGCTGCTACAGCCAACACTGTGCACGCAGGCATGTGTTTGCATGTGTGTGTCTCTGTGTATATATCTCAGGCATCAATTGAAATGGAAACCAACGGAGGGGTGGATTTGGGACACATGAATCCTAACCTGCTTTTATTCCCCCTATTCTGTTTTGAGGCGTGCTGCACAGAAATAGAAAAATGTTTTTGCATAGCAGCATCAAAAAAAATAAAAAGGGCAGTCTGATTTTGTGAGATAGCATCAGCAGCAGCAACACAATCAACACACAAAAAAAGGTGCATCTTGGAGTGTCCTTGTTGTGTTTATCACCAAACATGGTGCTTGTCTTGAAATAATTGGCCTGTAGTTATCTGGCTGAGCATGAAAGGCAGGTCTGTGGAGACACAGATAAGTCAGAGAGGGAGTCGCCTCTTATCGGGTTTCTGTAGGAACCGTCTTTAGGATCTGGGTCGGGTCAAGTCCTCTGCATTGTACTGTGACCAAGAGGCTCCTCCCAGGTCCATTTCAATTAACTCTGCTATTTTTAGACAATAAAATGCAGTTTAATTCATGTTTTTAACAAGATTACTACATTGACTGAACATACAATCTGCAATGTGCATTAGATTGGACAGTCATGGAAAAATATATTAGACCATCCTTGTTTTGCTGTTGATTTTAATGCCTGGTACAAGTAAAGGTATGTTTGTTTGGACAAATACTGTATTTTCCAGACTATTGAGAGCACCTGTCTATAAGCCGCTATTGAATTTATTCCAACAGTTTCATGTGGTCCACTCTGACCGGGTCTGATGTGACGACGATAAATGTATCGGCGGCACGGAGCTTGCTAGCTTGTAAAAAGCTAACGAGCTTCATGCCGCTGATACATGAGAAACACCGGTGTTTAAGTTCAAAGCGTTGGAAAAAAGTAGCGGCTTATAGTCCGGAAAATACGGTATACGTTTCTGCAAAGCATACAGAATCTAACATAAGTGTTCAACATGTTCATGAACTATATTTACTCTGCACACTGTATGACATCATCCTGCTGTTTCAACTTTGCAGCATGAAGTTTTCCACGGTTGCAAGAATCCAAAGCTAATTAGACCTCTTGTAATTTCTTGGTCCACTGGCAAAGTCAAAAACAAATGCAGAGTCTCCTGCTGTAATAAAACCGATTAATCAATTCCACGTTGCTCCCACAAACACGGCGCGGCTCGCTCCTATTGGCCGGTACACGGCGACTCTGCTTGGGTCATTTCTGCCGGTCGCGACCTTGTGTCGCTGGGAGCGGAAAAGACGCGGCGTAAATTATTTCTCCACAAAGTGCTTCGGCAAACAATGGAGGAGTAATGGTGTGTTTCACAGAGACAAGACTAGCGCCTCTTTTATTCACAGGGGTGAATGCACTGGACGCCGTTTAGTGCTCGTAAAAATGGCTTTTGGCTGCCGGCACGAGTCTGGACTCCTTCACTGGGTGGGGCCAAAAATAGATGCATGGAGCGTTTCATAAAAAATGCAAATCATTACAAACACCTCGACTTCTCTGAGAGTCAAATACTCCAAAGGTGTACATCTTCACTGGAAATCAGTGTTGCCATATTCAGATTTTTTTATAATAAATGAATAAACCTGGCATCAAACCAGTGCTGTAATTTATTCACACAGCAGATGCTCAGCTTTTTCTCAACTGCGTAATGCTCGGGGTTCCAGTTGGAGGATGGATATTATCATTCTTACCAGAGCTGTGACATAACTGGGATAATTCTTTGTATGCTAAGTGGTAGAAAGGAGGAAGAAGAAGTTGAAGGAACATGTGTGGAAAGGGAAACAAGAGAAACAGGGAACGGGAGAGGAGGATGGAGGACGAAGAGGAGGAGGAGGAGGAGGAGGAGCAGCGCAGATGCCAAGGTTTTCCAGTTCAGTGCACTGAAACACGAGCCAACACCACAATTAGGATGTCCGGGGAGATTGTTAAATAAGACATTTATCAGAGAAAACACTGTTGCCGGCATCCTTTTCAGGAACCTGTAAACTTTAATAAGCTCTGGTTTTTATTGCATCTTTGTGCTGGGGACAATTCAATGAAAAAAAAAAACAGCAATAATAAGCTAACAGTCAAATACCCTGAGTGTGACCAGGTGACCTCCCTGTGGAAATCAGGAAGCTTGAACTGTCCATGTGCTTTTACAGCTTCAGTCTGTACAAAGATGACACAATGTAAACACACCTATGTGTTTCTTACATTAACATACATTAGCATGCCATGCATCCTCAATGAGTTTATCTCAGCTACAGAGAAA
Organism: Pseudochromis fuscus; assembly: GCA_900323345.1. Classification (NCBI taxonomy): domain Eukaryota; kingdom Metazoa; phylum Chordata; class Actinopteri; family Pseudochromidae; genus Pseudochromis; species Pseudochromis fuscus. The sequence continues at coordinate 9,182 of OOFC01031139.1, read as the reverse complement.
CAGGCTGTTAGCATGGATAGTATATTTTACCATACATTACAACGAAGCCTTTTATCTTTTTCTAATTTTAACTTCCTGCTGACACTGTTTGCTGTGAATGCAAACTCAACATTATGTTCGTATTTACATGATGTCTTCATATGTTTTGGATGGTGTACACTGTGATAATGGGACAGTGGTGGATACAGAGCTACAGATGAAAGGTAGACGTGATATTTTGGTGTTTGGCTGTTGTCATCTTGGTTGAAGTGACCATATATGGATAAAAATGGAGGAACAAAGGGGCGGGGCAAACAAAGCAATCGAGGCAGCCTATAAGGCCAGCCACACCCCCAAATATAGATACCGTATTTTCCGGACTTTTATTACGTTATTGTCCAGTTATTACGTTACCGGCTGTTATTACATTATTGGCTTCAACATACGTGGGCGGGACAAAATGTTTGGAGCCATTTGATTGGACCATAGCTAGAGTTACTAGATAAGATACTACTACCATATTTTCCGGACTATTGAGCTCACCTATTGAATTTATTCGGACAGTTTCATGTGGTCCACTCTGACCGGGTCTGATGTGATGACGCTAAATGTATCGGCGGCACGGAGCTTGCTAGCTTGTAAAAAGCTAACGAGCTTTGTGCTGCCGATACATGAGAAACACCGGTGTTTAAGTTCAAAGCATCGGAAAAAAGTAGCAACTTATAGTCCGAAAAATACGGTAGTTAACATTATTAGTACATGCTAATTAACAATACTGTTCCTACAAATACTGATTACTACTATATTATCTGTCAATGTTTACTGGTGGTAATCTGAGCTGATTGATTGACAGGTACACGAGAAACTATAGTGTTTAAGTTCAAAGCGTCGGAAAAAAGTAGGGACTTATCCTTAGTCCTGAAAATACGGTAATAGATGGACCACCAGGACACTGATACGAAGTAGTGACTTAAGCTAATGACATCAGAATGACTTTAATGCTTTGAGTCTTTTGGAGCCATCAGTTTGAAACTGTATTGGCACAACTTTTCAGATTTCATATATTTCCATGATGTAGATAGACCCCACTTTCCAATCTGCTGCTGTGAGTTCATCATTTCATCGAGTGTTGCTGCTCTCAGTCGCTAATTAACTGCAATCACGTCTGCTCTGATTCGTTGGGATGTTAAGCTCCTGTCAATGAAATTCAACACCTCTCACATAAATGTCTCGCATCGAAAGCCTTCCAGTGGCTAAAAGGGCAGCGGCTGCTCCATGCTGCAGGAAGTGAGAAGCAGCTGCAGGAAGTTCTGGATCCTGCAAAGAGTTTCACGCCAACAGGAAGAAAATTGAAGCTGAACAGAGACGTCGTCATCGTCTGACCTCTTTGGCTTTTATTCTCAGACCATTAGCTTCTCATGTAATAGCTTACTCTCTTTGGTGGTCGAGCGCTGAAAAGAAAAGCTTGTATTGTTTCAGGAACACCAACAGCTTCCAAGCAAGATGCTGTTTCCATGGATATGGGTTTCAAAGGGGACCTAATGAGTCTCAGTCAGGATTACTAAGGTAACTGCAGGGAAGTAACTCACCATCCCCCTCCATCACAACAACCTCTCTCCTTTTTAAAGCTCCTTTCTTTCATATATAACTACATTAATCTACAACATCAAAGTGGCAGTGACGTGAAGTGATGAAGTGAATAACAGTGATTTCCTGGTTACATTGACACTCGTCAGGTGGAGGGATGGTTTTGGCAGCAGTCAGTGACGACTGCTTGAAGTAGGAAGCAGGAGAACTGGGCAACAACAGGATCTGAGCGACTTTGACAAGAGGCAGATTGTGATGCTGATCAGAGCCTCCTTAAAACGTTCTGCTGGGAAACCTTGGTTCCTGCAGTCACGTGGACTTTGATCCACTGAAGCTAATGAATCGTCGTCGCAGACTGCCAAACCAAACCCCCAAAGATCTGGATCTGATCCAACATCTGTGGGAGGTTATGGACCCACCTCACAACCTCCAGGACGTAGAGGATAAAGTCTTGGTTCTTGTTACCACAGGACACCTTCAGAGGTCTGCAAGGTCCACCACAACGGGGACCTAAACAGAGAGAAGCTCATGGTGCAGCCTCCATCCTGCCCTGACCTCAACCCTACTGAGAACCTGTGGAGCGTCAAGCAGCAGATCTATGAGGTGGAGACAGTTCACATCGGTTCTCACATCCTGCGAAGAAATTCAAGCAGGAACTCTCCAAGTTCAGTGGATGAAGGATTGTGAAGGTGATGTCAAAGAAGGCTCCTATGTCCACATGTAACTCTGACTGTTCACATGTTCATGATTGAAATCACTTTGATTTCAGTAAATATGGCTCCTGATGGTGTAAATTCAACAAATGACCAGTTTTAGTTCTTTACAACCTATAAAAAGTTATCATTGGGAGATTTGAATTACACTCTACCAGCTGATGAGTCGAAAAGTATACTGACTCATTTGTATTGACCATTTAGGAAAATCTGAGAAAAATATCATTTGTATAATAATTTGAAACTGGGTGTGCACAAGATTAGGATAGTGACCTGCTGTTTCCTTTGTTTGTTTATAGATTACTGCTCTGATATATATTTAAAATGCTACATTTCTTCATAAAAAGGCCAGACCCCAACTATAAGCTATAAATTAAATATACGTGTGTCTATGTTTTGATCCCAACGAGTCTTTGTACTAAAACACGACCAATTCTTCCTCAAACAGAAAATAACTTCCTGTTTACTTCCAGCAGACGATTGTTACCGTTAGCAACCAAGCTATAAAGGCCACGGCCACTATAAGAGGGATTTGTGTGTGTGTATCGTCCTCA
>OOFC01031134.1:10703-31417 GCA_900323345.1 Pseudochromis fuscus | reverse complement strand
ACCCTAAGTTGTTCCCAATGGTGGCTAGCACCTTGCATGGCAGCTCGGTAGCCATTGGTGTGTGAATGGGTGAATGAGTTGCCTTGTAAAGCGCTTTGGGACCTAGCTAAGGTCATGAAATTGCTATATAAATGTACTCCATTTACAATTTAACAAATCTCAATTATTGTATTTTTAAACAAATAATTACACTTTGGGTAAGATCAGAGGATGGGACTCTTTCAGAAAAGATCCTGAAGACTCTATTTCCACAGTAGAATATGTCTATAACTACAGAAAATATTAATAGACACATATATACACACTCATGGAATAAAAATATATAGAATATACATATATAGAATAGATTGGAACACACAAATGTAGAATTCTAAAAAGGCAAAGTATTCTATATTCTATATTCTATAGATCTACAAAAGAGAATAGATTAGACCAGTTACATAAGACACAGCTAAATGGAAACATGTGGGTCTTTCCCAGAGTCTGAGTTTCTGGTCCAAACTGTTTTCTATAAATAATTTAAACTGAAGTTATAAAACCATGCATGACACATAACCTCCATATTATCTGTTTTTGTTGCCAAGGCGACCAAGTTGACTTGAGAGTGACTAATTAGCCACAGATTTTTTTTGCGTGTGTGGTATTTTCAGTACTGGACGGGGTTGATTTTCTCCAGTGAGCAGCGGAGTTGAGTGTTTGGTCATAATCACCAGACTTGGCCTCGAGGACTCAGTGGAAATGTCTCCTCATTGTGGGTTGCTAGGTTTTACAGTCTAACTGTGTGGCATCCACAGAGGAACCTCAGTAATGGGGAAGTTTTATGGCAAAAACTACCCCCTCTCTCTCTTGCTCCACCCTCTCTTTTACTTAGGACTTTCATTTTGAGTCCCTCTTCCTTCTCATCATTGGTTGTTTTTTTCTCATAATCCCCAACGCTGTATTTAGTCATGTAGTTCCTCTTATCCTCTCATCTTTCATTTCAGGACGGGTGCAGGCGGCTGAGACTCACCCTACAAGATCAGGATCTACCAGGCTACACTTCAGAGCGGCTCGGCAGCAAGGTACAAATTCAAAGAGGAAACCAGTCTTCTCATGTTGCATACTGACAGTGAAGAGAAAAAATACAGTAATTTTTTTTGTACTAAATGTAGGATAGCAGCATAGCCGTAGTGCTGCCACAGAAACCTGAAGAGCAGGAACACACGGTTGAACTCATCAGTCCCACAGAAGAAAAAGTTGAAGTCATCAAGGTATGGGAGCTTGTTATTGCAGTAATAGTGTTTGTTTGTGAAGTTGGATGCATGTGTGAATCACTCCACAGTTATCTGAACTATGCTGATGCGGTATTACCCAGGTTTACCTCGAATCCCGGCAAGAGACAGCGGAGAGCGTCAAGATGCTGACGGACGAGGTGTCGCAGATTCAGGAGGTCAGTGTGTGACAGACACAGCTGCATTTAGACAATGAGTCAACATTGAGTCACTGATGTGTGTTTGTTTTAGAGTAATAGTCAAGTGGCTGAGTTGAATGAGGTGAGGGGGCTACATGTGTTACTTAATTTTTTGGTTTTTGTAGGTGAGGTACTGTCTGAAGACGCTGAGGGAGCAGATGGCAGCCAGACAGAACAGCAACAACAACAAGGTACACACCCTCTGCTTTGAAGTTAAAGAGTGTGGGGCTGAAACAGTTAAAGAAATTATCTTTTGGTAAAACAATTGAAAATTAATTAACAGCATTGTGGTTAATTGCTTGATTTCCAGCTGTTGTTTAGCTGAGGGCTTTGAGGTTTTCTTGAATTTTGAGGACCAAATTAGTTAAAAAAATATGTAATAGGTAAATAAGTTAATGAAATAATCTTTAGTTACTTGGTAGCAGCTGCAGTTTAGTGCAATTTCTCAATATAAAACCAACAAAGCAAATAGAGGAAGCACCAGCACATGATTAAAATGATTACACAATTTTGAAGACGCACATCAAATCTAAACATAAATTGCAAACAAATTAAAAAAAGCAAATATGAAACATATTCAACAGATATGACAGCATTAGGACGTACTCTGCAGAACAATAAAAACCAAACTGATTTAATTTACTACTTTGTTCATTAGACCACCCATGTTGTTGTTGTTTAGTAATCATGAGGTAAAGTTTTATTGATATGGAGGTTACAAAGTGTTTCATAGGTAGATTAAAAAGTCCCAATGGGAAAAGCTTCACTGAATCCCTGCAGGGCTTTGCAACAGTTACTTATAAAAATTTTACTATTATACAATAAAATATGACTCATACTTTGAACAGTCTTGTCCAGTGTCACATGATTGAAGTTCCCAGAGATCACATTGAAAGCACTGGCACAGTCTCACAGTAACAGATTAGATGACGCCACTTGTGGTTGCCGGGCTAGCGGAGGAAGGGGGAGTAAACAACAACAACAAAGATGGCGTGTGAAAACTCCCTGCTCGGTAAAGACATAACCCACTGATAACAGATCAATGTTGGGACTTCAGTAAGGATAATGAGATCAGGATGACACCATTCCTGCCATAGAAGTGCATACAACAAGCATTTTAGTAGATATTTTAATCAAGCAAGTAAAAATTGTTGAAGAAAAGGAACAAGTCAGGTTGGGAAGAGTCAAGAAAAGGCCTTTAAAGAATTAAAAAACAGATTTTCTGATCGCACTCTCAGAGCTAGAACAGAAAATACTTCATCAACACTTGTATTTAGTCACTTTTGAAGAGGCCTTGTGAACCTATGTGGCCTAAGCAGTTGATATAAAGTAGAGCCACACTGTGCAATGTCTCAACAGTAATTAAATTAACTGTAGACATGCTGCAGCTTCTCGGCTTAAACGGGAAAATGTTGCACGACGAGTATTTTTCTCGAACTGTAAATTCACTTGTGTTTTGTCAAGTTGCACGGATTACAGTTTTCTAAACCGCCACTAACCAGTCACTGCTTTTTTGTTCTGCTCAGTATCCAGCCAATGGCTTCAGAGTCAGCATGCCCAGCAACCAACCGGCTGTCAACGGCAACACCGACCTCCCCGATGGTCATGTAAGAAGCTCACTGTTGTTCATCCACCTCCAACATTTCCCGAAGCATATCTGTGTGGCTTTTATGAGCTGATTATTCTCCAGCTTGTTATGAATGAACTGTGGGAAGCCCATTTCAACCTAGAAACTTGTTTGAATGCATTCAACATTTTATTCAAATGATAATTCATAATGGAAGAAAATGCCTGGCCCTCCAGCTGTTTCCCACTCAGGCAGCCAACTGCCTGCTGCTCGCAGAGAAAACGTTGCCAGGCTCTCTGAAGCTCATAACAAAGCTTACCCAACACACACACACAGGCTCACTTACATCCTGACTAATAGTGCACACACTGCTCCCACAGATACACAATATTGTGTTTCCCATGCATTATTCTAGACTCAGCACATTAGAGCATCTGCTGTAATACAACACCACTATCTACCCAGGAAGTAGTGTGGGAGCAGGGAGGGGATGCGTGTGCATTGTGGCTATCTAAACGCAGTGACCTGTATGTGTGGCACAGAGGTAAGCTTGGGTCAGTTTACGCTGCCTCGTTTTTCTAAGTGGTGTCAGATTACAAAGTGCGCTGTTTGTCTTCAGGGGGAAACTGTTCTGCCACGAGATAAAAGATAATCTGCGCACAATTTAACAGCTTCTCCTCATGATGCTTTGTCACCTCGGGCTAGACCGAGTAACCTTTTCAACACAACGAAGAGCCTATCAGCAGCTTCTTTATCTGTTTGTTAGCCGCTGACTTACCCTCAGGTTCAAGGAGCTTGTGAGATTAAGCCTAATTGAGTGTGTCACTTTCTGTCTGCCTGCGCTCTCTCTCTCTCTCTCAGGTCGCGGATAATCAGGAGGAGAGTGCGAGACTCAGGGAGGCGACCAGGCGTCTGTACGCACAGCTGAAGGAGATGGAGAAGCGGCATCAGGAGGAGCGGGACAGACTGCAGGTCTGTCTCAGGCGATGAGTAACATGACACCATATCCTGTCTGCAGCTATGACTCACCACTCTGCTCCCCTCTCCCTCGCTCCTTCAATCTTACTCGTTATCTGTCGGTGTGATCTTCGGATTTCATCCCTCATCCTGAGATCCTCCACTGTTTGGGTCTTTGCGCATCGGTACATTCATCTATCAGGCCATGTAGGGACGGTGCCCACAGGCTGACAATTCACCATAGGCTGATCTGTCATGTGTTATCTCTGTGGTCTTGTCCTTCAGTCTCTTTGTTGTGTTGTGTGGCACCAACAAAATGAAATTGCAAGAGGCAGACACATAGCACCATCCACTTTGAAGCCCTCTAAAGTTATTGTGTCTTTATTTCTACTCACCTGTGTGTCTTGATTTGAACAGAAAGGGCCTATTTGGCCAACTAGTAAAAGAAACAGGACATTTTACAATAACATAGCAGTTTCTAACACATACAGTAAATTATCTTTGTAAATTAACAGAAAGACAGAAATCTCCTTACCCTGACTGATTGGAGCTCAGACTGTCACAGTGAATTACATTTAACCTAAAGGCAAAATAATCCATATTTTTGTTTTCTGGGATGTTCCTTAAACTGAAGGAAGAAGCATGTATTTCATTTTACTGTATATTCAACCATACACACCCCAAACCCTCACAGACTTGGTGTTTTTTTGGACATAGCACATGCATTAGTAAACAAAACTAAGAAGCACTCACCTCCACCAAAGCATAATCCAGCTGTACTGATGCTGTAACACTGCTGAGCATTCACCCAATATAGGAGATAGGGATTTTCTGGGATTTCTTAATTTTTTTTGGACAGGATCCCATCCTCTGATGTTGCACAAAATTGTATTTGTTCCTAACTCTCAATAACAATAATGATAAGAATAATCGAGATGAGTTCAGTAGTTTTTCTGCAGTTTTGTCAACAAACAAATATAGAGAAAATCTAACCTACTTGGCAGAGGTAATAAAGTTGTCCCATCCTAGTAGCAGCAAAAAACTAACCAAAGTTTGAGAGACATGTCAGTAAAGTTAAGGTGAAGGTATTTTACCAACATTTCTTTGACACTAACTTTAAAAATACTAGTAATGAATCCGGCCAAGTTGTTGGCTTTTCCAGTTATCAGGCCACTCTCCTTTGTCCTCAGTACTGTGTAACCTCAACCATCCTTTAATGGTGTTTGTACCACTACCTAATATCACAGTTCTCTCTCTGTGTTTCCCCCTCGCAGGCAGAGTCTGATGAATATCGCCTTCGTCTGGCCGAGCAGTCGGAGCAACTGCAGAAGGCGGAGGAGCGGTCGGAGGAGAAGGACCAGCAGCTGGAGGAGCTGCAGAGGCTGCTGGGAAGCATGGAGACTGAGAGCAGCATCCTCAAAGACAAGCTGGCTGCAAGGGAGGCGGAGCTGCTGCAGCTTAAAGAAGACAGAGACGAAGGGGCGGAGGAAAGGTACGATTGTACAAAAAAATCAAATAAAGTGCACACCACGCAAATAACAGAACAACCTCTGGTCAAAATCACAGAATGACATACTTTTCTATTACTGAATGAGTTTTATACTTCATATGCATCAGAGGTTTTGTGCATGTTTCTCCAGGTGTGAAGAGCTCGAGAAGGAGGTGGCGATCCTGAAGGAAAAGATCCATCACCTTGACGACATGTTGAAGAGTCAGCAGAGGAAAGTCCGCCACATGATTGAACAGGTAGTTATACACACAAACAGGTTGTCTAGTAGTGCAAGGTGCACACAAACACACACAATGCAAATGAGTTCTCGGGCGCCCACTAACACACAGGAAGCCATTAATGAGGAAATTAGATTTTGAGGAGGCGGACACATGAAGCAGAATTGATTTGAGGGAGCGGAGCCAAGCGGAAACGTGTGGTGAAACAAAAACACGCTCGCCATTAATAAGTGATGCTGCATCTGTTTCAACTGGAAAAGTGACTTGCCTTCCTCCTGAGCATCTCATATTGTTTATTTGTGTTTGTTTGTGTTTGTCTGTAACGCAGCTGCAGAACTCCCGGACGGTCCTCCAGGAGAGAGACAGAGTCATCAGGGACCTGGAGGAGAGGGTGGCTTTCCTGGAAGCTGAGGTCAGGAGCCTCATATCTGCATTCATACAAAATATATGAACAAATCCATTGAAGGCTTATTCCCACATAAAGTTGTTATTGTTGTAACTGGATTTTCTATAATGGCTGAAATGTCGCTGTACTGCATACTGCAAAACTGTACTTGTGTCTGTACTTTTACACCAGATACACAAAGCCCAAAGGACACCGTTTAATGTCTTTGACCCTCTTCTGTTTTCAGAACAGAGAAATGCATGACCACATGGAGTACTTCCTAGCAGGCCAGGACCCTCCACCCCTGTCTACTGAGAACAAGCCAGAGGTTGTTTACAGGTGAGTCTCATTTCCTAATGTCCAGTCTTGCTCAATATTGACAGCTCATTTCAACCTCCTGAGAAGGTCTGTAAATCTTCTAACACTTTTTGTCCTCTCTGTGCAGCAAAACACTGACACCATCAACGCAGACCAACAAAGCCCTCCCGTTCATCAAAGTCATTGAGATTAAATCCTGAGGAAATGTCCAGAAGTAAAACTCAGTGTAAATATGTATTTAACCACCTACCAGTATAGAAAAAGTAGATCTGCAGTGAGTTTTTTAACTATTTAACAGACCTCATGTACATTTGTTGTTGTTTTTTTTGGTAGTACATCACAGTTACTGTAAGGGCTGTTCTATATAGCTACATACATTGTGGTGTCAATCCAAATCCAAACAAGGATGCAGTCGTAGGAGAAATCCTAAAAAGGAAACAAGGAGAGAGCTTTGCAATGCAAAGAATTTTTACTGGACTTCTAAGACAATCTGCACAGACGCGGATCTGTGCAGTGTGTACTTTGTCATTAAGTCGTCAGGATGCAGTTCAGTGTTTCAATAGGTAAAAGGCAAGTTTGTTAAAAACTGTTACACTTGGTTAAATATACAAACAATCATGATGTGTTTTATGGTGTTTTCAGCTCTTCTTCATCCTGCAGCCTGCTCGACCACAGTCCCTCAGGGTTCAGGGTCAAATTCTTCAGTGCTTTGCACCACAATGCCAATGGCAGGCATGCAGGTGTCAGTGTTGAAATATAATTTATGTTTAGCCTAAATATATTTTACTTTGACATCAGATTGGGTTAAATATAGTAAGAGTGATAATGCTATTTTACATATTAGAATTTTATGCTTTAACTTATGCTGGAATATACTTAATAGAGGCTTGATTTGATTCTTATCTTCTCTGCCAAGTGCCACCTCGACGTGCTTATTGTATAGGCCTGTCCTGTCCTGTGCTAAAACCTTTTTTATTTAATAACCCTGCTTTAACTAATGAGCTTAATTCATATAATTATGTATTGATTTTATGGACTTTTCTGTTACTTTCTGTAAAATACTTTGTTGCAGTCCTGGATGTACTTTTTTGTAAAATAACCATTTACTGTGAACACTGTAGATACCCTGAAGTTCCGTCTGTGTCCGTGTATTGCAGATTTTGTCCAATTTTATTTAAACTTAATAAAAGAAATAAAAGCTGGTTTATCTGCCACATTTGTTTTTGTTTTAAAAAACCTAACTTTTAACTATGAATTGCTGTTTTTACTCCATAACCTTTTACTGCCACCTACTGGAGAAGTTAAGGACACTGCAGAAGAAGAGCGTTGAAAGGTTTTTATCACAAACCACAAAAATGAACAACGGTCACATAAATACAAGTCAAAGAGTATCAATTAAATAAATTATTGCTGTGCATATAAATATATTACATCTGTACAAACATACATCAACAGGTACCTTCCTAATTTACATTTGGACTTTGGGGAAAATATTAAATTAAACCAGGTGGCCTGCTATTAATTTTATACAAAAAAAATTAAAGAATGAAAACTTTGCCAAGCCGGCAACAATCATATTTGTCCTCTGAACATGATTCATTAGGTCCAAAATCAGACCAAAGGCCTTGGTGTAGGATGTGATTCACCAGAATAACAGCAACAAATTTGTGACTAAGAGTTTGTTATAAAACACATTTTTACACATCACAAATATTAGGTATGATAATTCTTACTCAGCATTATCATATCTGAACCTCCTGTGAGGAGTAGTTTTCCCAAACTTATTATGCTGGTTTAAAGCTCAAATTGAAAACAAAGTTACAGTCTGCTACAACTTTCTGTTTTCCAGTAGACACTGTAACTGTTGTGCTCATAGACAGTCAGTGTTTCACAGCGTGCTTTCCAGTGTGTTGTAGTTGTCTTTGAAACTTTTGAGCTCCAGAAAGTGTTTGGGCCTCTTGCTGCGCTGACCTGTGGAGGGCAGATAGGTGACCTGGATGGTGGAGGGAGTGCCTCGGACAGGGGAGCCTGTCAAGTCCTTGGCTGCAGATTGGTGATGCTGGTCCAAGCTTGTGGTGCTGGAATAGGCCTTGACACTGAGAGGGGATTGGAGGAAAGCTTAATTACTATATAAAAATGGAGGGCATGGATAAATACAAAATATACATAATCCTTCCCAGTGGTGATCACATTCATTTTTGTTTATACAATAGTGATCATTTTACATACATATAGTATAGATTCAGCCGATGATCAGGAATATTTACATGTACTTTATTAAAATGACTAAAGATAGACTCTGACAAGCATCCATTTTGTTGAAAAGTTGGTAAACCCTTGCTCTGTCTGTGCGAACAATGTTACAAGTGTGGACCTGCACAGCAATACTTACACGTCAGCCAGTTCGTTGAGAGCTTGTTGGTATTCAAGAAACTCAACTTCCCCAAACACCTGAAACGCAGAGTCAGATAGTAATGTTACAACATCTAGTGACATTTGTTGTTTTTTTTGTTTTTTTTTTAAACAGCCATCACTGTCATGCACAAAAATACTTATACACACCCCCGTCCCATGGCGAGCACTGTCGTAGCCTTCAAGTAGACGGTCAATGAGTGCACTCCGGCTGCTCTTGATCAGAGAGTGGGAGTTGCGCAGCTCCAGCAGCCAGTTCCTGAAATTGCGTCCAGTAAATGCACTGGGACTGCGACTTATCTCCTGCAGAGGAATTCCTGAGGTTTAAAGAGGAAAGAACACAAGGTGAAGGTTAGAAAAGATTAAGCTTCTGTACTCCTTAAGGGGACAAAGACATTTTACAGATTTACAGATAAAACACAGAGGGAAATGCTATTTCTCCTCAAGAGGTAATAGTTGAAGTGGATCTGAAAGAGACAAACAATTAAATAGCATCAATTTTTATCTCTCACCTGCGTCACGGATGGCATCCAGAGCCTTCATTCTGTACAGGTAGTTGTAGCAGCCTATAAAATAAAAACAGATTTAGTGTTACACGACAAAAACAGCACAATGACCATTTCGTTTATCAGTAGGATGGGATGAAAAGGTGACTGACTAATCTGGGATCCCCGCTTTAGTCTGTCGTCCTCTTCTGCTAAAAGACGAGGCTCGAAGCGGATCTCCTGGACCTTGGACAGTCTAGAGTCGATCTCTTCCCTCAAACCCTGTAAAGCAATTCATAATAAGAGAAGACACATGAACAGCTGCTGTACGTCCATCTGCTCTCTGACAACACAACAAGTAATCTAGTGTATAACAGTGAAGATTTCACTTACCTTAGGTGCATTGTGGCCAATAGGTGCATGGGGTCCTCTGCGGGATCTCATTGCAAAACGCATGATCTGCCTTTTGACGAAGATAAACAGCAGCACGAACACCTGCACACAAAATCAAACGTGATGGGTTTAAAATACAACATAATCCCACCATCGTGTAAAAGACTTTGACCAGAACTAAAACTTACTTACCAAGCTCCCATAGGCCATGACCAGAACAACATTAACCCCCGATAAGGGCGATGAATCTGCCATTCTGTCTGTCAGTGATTACAATTCATCCACACATCGATTAGCTAGCTAGTCCGGAATCAAACGTTATGGTGCTATATCAGCTTGCTAGCTAACAATCGGAGGTTCATTTTGCAAAACACAGAATCTCCACTGAGGCTAGGATGAGAAACTGCGTATCACGTTGGAGCTTTATAATTATGCTTCTAGAAAAAGAAAGTGATCAACAACATCGCTGTTCCTGTTCGTCGACATCATGCGCGGAATTACGCAGTTTAGCTTCTGCTAGCGTTTCTCTGGGACAACGACAGTGAGAGCTGATTTACGACCTGTAAATTACCGTAATAACCATGTAAGAAGCGCGTTAAACAACCCTGTGGTTTAAATCACGTTCTAAACCATATGTATTTTTTATTGCACAACGTCTATTTTTAAGATACTCCTTTTTTGATGTATGTATACCCTTTGATACGAACATAATTAAGACGTTTAGATAATTATTTTTTCATATTTAACTTCACGCCCATATAATTCCCTTCAACTTCGTTAGAACATTATAATTATCATGGACTGTTCATACACAGTCTATGACTGTTGTAGTGGTAAAAGTAATATCTTCAGCGTTATATTATATGAATTTATATTTGTTTAAATTCACTATATTATCAGTATCAATATATTATGTATAACAATAATAATAATAATGATAACAACAGGTATTTTCAAAACAAACTTACAAAGTGCTTTAAAAAAACAGACAGTGACAAAGGCAACAAGCAGTAATAAAAGCATCAGAACAAAACAAAAACTCAAATAATAATCAATGATTAATAAATAAGATCTAAGAAAAAAAAAAATAGTTCACACCACAAGCCCTGGAAAAACGCATTCACAAAAAAGAGGATAAAGACTTCGCCAGTCTAAGGTCCTCAGGATGGTTGTTCCAAAGAATGGAGGCCGTAACAGAAAAAGGCTTGGTCACCCTTGATAATTATACACTAACAGCATTCTCTATGCATGTATGTTCATTTTAGTATTACAGTATGTTGTCAGTATACATAAGACATAGTATAGTATGCATATAATTTAATACTTTTTATGTGTTTTACATTTATTCATACGTGTGCATGCATTAATATTTACAGTAGGCTATATAAAGTACATAGAAAGGGCTACTTGTTTTCACACCAGCAAGAGCCTCAACCATCTTCTGCATAATAATAATAATAATAATAATAATAATAATAATAATAATAATAATAATGAATTGTGAGTCAAAAGTTGCACAACTCGATAAAATTCGATAAAAAAATAAAAGATTAGTATAACTATTTATATACCCACTGGTTTAGATAGCTTTTGATTGCCTTTTCTATATATTTGTAGTATCTGGACTTCTTTCATTCATTTTGTCAACTCAAATGCTGTTTGCTGGTATGGTTTTTCATTGAGAGCACTGAGACAAATTGTCATGTAATTATAAAAGATGCCGGGACAAAGATTTTTCCTCCTTTTTTATTATCACTGTTTGAAAAAGTGTATCGTCAGTGTTGTGTCTCTACAGCACTGACATGTCATAATGCTGTTGATGATATATAAAACTATATTAGTTGGTGGTCACATGGTGCGGGTCCAGTTTCCTCGAAGCGCTCTGTAAAACCACGTGACGCAGCTCTCCGTGGTGTCAGAGTGGAAAAGAAACAGGTAAATTCACAGTCTCTCGCTTATTGTGTAGCGAGTCGGGTCGTATTATTTTCTCAATTTAGTTGTATAAACTTAAAGGTTCAGGAATTATATCCTGTCCTAAATCTGACTAGAAGGTCGACAGCGAGACCACTTGTCGGCCGGTTGTGTAGCAGTGTCTAATATTGAGCCGGGTTTCTGGTCAGTATCGCCTGTTATTTATTTTCATTTTAGGGGCCTGCAGGCCTACCTTTAGCCTCGGTGTTGCCTGTGTCAAAAGCCCGGACATCAGGTAACACCGGGGGGCCACGGTGGTTGTGAATGTTGCAGAGTGCTGGTGCAGTATGTGAAGCTGCTAGTTTGCTAACGCTATACCAAACGACGTTAGCTCGTTAAGTTAGCATGGCGACCAGTCGTTAGCAGACAACCAGTGGCAGCGGAGCGGCATGGGCGTTTTTGGCTCGTCTGGTCGAACATGGAAGCTCCACTGTGCCCGTTAGTAGTCAGTTAGCTAATTAACTTGTTGGCTATTGAGCTAAGCGAGCTAACCCATAGCAACGCAGCGTTGTGAGGGGCAGATATCGGCACTGGGTTAGCTAGTTAGCTGGGGGCTGGTGAAGTTAGCCTTGTCGTCGCCATGAGGTGAAGCCGTGAGAAGCGGAAACCCACCGAGACTTCAAAGCTGGAGGCTTCACCCCCAAGTACTAGCTAGTAGGCTAGCATCTTGGCCATGTGGCTGGCTAGTGCAACTGGATGTGTTCGACGGGCCCTGGCTGAAGGCTTGTTTGTGGGCTAGTCAAAACAGGGTTTTACGTAACGTATGCAAGATTAAGGAGCCACTGTCGATAGCAAGGTTAACAATGTGCTATCGAGCAGTGATGTACTTGACCGTTCTGAGTATGTGTTTGTATCTCGACTTTCTCATTTGATGTTCAATATAGTGTAGATCTGTGTATCAGAGGCTTTGTGGTCACACTATGTCGTTTGACAATATAGGTTAAGTAAACACCACCGCGTCTGTTTTAATATAGAAAGCGTTGCATCATGTTCTGGAGACGTAAATAAGTTAACTAATGATGTACACTTGTTAGCCTTGAGTGCAGCAGGCACCTGCTGTACCGTGGCACTCTTGTTTCCCGGGTCAAACCCGCGGCTCGCCCCGGGTATTGAGACATGGTCTTTAGAGAGGGGGCAGAAAAAACCCTTTGTCAACGTTTTCCAGGCGTCTGTGGGAACAAAGCTGATACCACTGCCAGCTTCCACACCACCAGACAATAAGCAGCCTGGCAGTTTGAGGAAGTAGTATTCAAGTGTGGCAGATATGTGTATGACATAAGTAGGTCATAGTCACAGGTCTGTAACACCCCTCTCACCCATCTCTCCTCAGGTGTTATTCCTTTGTAAATACTGTTATTTGTATATACTGTAAATGATGACGTCCATGGGCGGGAACCGAGCCCGGGGCAGCTGGGAGCAGACACAGGGCCAGACACAGAGCCAGACACAGCACAAGCAGAGGCCTCAGGTACCCTCACACTCACCTCTCACCTGTCACACTGCACACATGCACAGTGATTTGCACCAGGTTGGAGTATAAGCCTTTTACTAAACAGCACTTGTATGCCATGTAGAGTTTTCAGGCTGGGAAATTACACAATGCATGCAACAACTGAGACAGCATTATTCAGTTTAACTTAATATGCATAGCTCGACATGCATAAGGGGCTGTGGCAAATGATGTCAGCCCTATCCCAGAGCCTGTTGATAAGTTTTAAGTTGACCTAAGGTAGGAACATGCTACTGGATGAACACTACTATTTCTGTAATCGGGAGGGAAATCCCTGATTTTAGGCTTTAAGGATTACAGCTTCACTCTGAATCGATCGACTCAGTGACTGATTTAGGTTGATCAGCCAACATTACACAAGTATATTAGTGGTAAAAGTGCTGCAGTAATATAAGGCTAACTACTGTCCTGTTGTAAATAAAAAGTGCATCTCCCTAACAAATGAACATCCCTTGACAACTCTGATTGTCCAGCACATTTTCTGTTTGTTTGTATGTAATATGTTGTGTTGTGTGGCCCAATTTTTGTTGTATTTATTCTTGTTTAGGTGGAGAACATGTATAATGTCAAAACTAGTTTGTGTGAGATGAAATAATGTCCAATAGGATATTTTTCATTAGTTTTATACCTCACGGATCCTTTATAGATATGTTAAGCCTGTAATTCCAAGTCCTTCTCAGATTATCTGGTGTTTACATATTTATGAAACACAAAACATTAATGGCAAAGAACATATGTAAAGTGGTACTGTTTGACAATTTGCATTATTTTTAACCACTGAATGAGTTAAAGTTTTGAATTGGAATTTTTTTCAGTACCAGCCATATGAGAAACAAAAAAATCTTTTCCAGAGGTATTGTGACACAATGAAATAGATGCAGTAAAACCAGTACAAAGACAGTAAAATAGTATTTAAGTGTGTTACCCTGAAGTGGACATAGTGATGTTGAATTTTGTCTGCTCATAAATATTTTACAGCTAGACTTGAAGATTTTATAAATAGTCCAAATATAAAATTTCCTTATGTTTTTACAACATTGTAAATCTTGGAGCTTGTAGTTTGTTGATGGAAGTTTCAGATGTTTCATTCCTATTGGAACAGGCCACCGCAGAGCAGATCCGACTAGCGCAGATGATTTCAGACCACAATGATGCGGACTTTGAGGAGAAGGTCAAACAGGTGAGCAGATGCACCTCCTTTTGTCCCACTGTGTAGTTTTAGTCTTGCTCTTTTTGAATAGTACTACCATTCTTTGTTTTATAAGCATGTTGGTGTAGTATTTCTTCTGTTATTCTTTGCATTAGATGTGAATTTGTGCCTCTTGTATTATGCTTTGTATATTTGGTTTGTCAGATGCCACCAGGAAATCACAACACAATACTCAGTGCAGTTAAGTTGTAGTCTCAAAAGGTTTACATTAAAATCATGTTGTACTAGGAATATCAGGGTCTTTTTGGAGTAATTCCTTTTTTGTGATTGAGTTAATATGTTAAAAATCTCAGGTGCCATTCTGAATATCTGACTGAAGTTCATTAATAAAACCTGGGTAGTTTCATATTTGTTGACAAACTAGTGAACTGTTCTGTCTCAGCTGTATGCTTGATCTCTCTGCACAGCCACAGGATAACTTTTCAGCTTATCTGTGTACCTGTAATTTTTAAACAAAATTATACAACATTTTGGCATTAAATCATGTTTGATCTGTTAATGAGTAAATCACAGTTTAGAAAGACCTTCAAATGTTAGCTAAGGTCAAATAGTTCAGTGAACAGGTCATCAGGACCTTTTTAGATAAGAGTGTTTGTTGTCTGTTGCTCACTAGGTTATTGTGTTTAATTTAACAGAAACTGAAAGAGGCCGCAGTGTTGCTGTTTTTAGAGACAATTCAGGTCTTTATAAAGATGCTGAATTCCTGTGCATTTGCTGAATCTCAGTGGGTGTGCTCTTCTGTAGCTTACTCTATTTAATTTTATTTTTTTTAAATCTGGAAGTCAGTTAAATACACAAGAAACCAGAAATGTCAGCCAGGAATTACCTTCATCTCACCTCATTACACTCCTTCTTTTCCAGCTGATTGACATCACAGGCAAGGACCAGGATGAATCTATGATCGCACTGCATGATTGCAATGGGGACGTCAACAGAGCCATTAACGTGTTGCTGGAGGGTAACCCGGACACTGTAAGTATGGGTTATGTGTGACAGCTCAGTGCTTTGAAGGCCAGATTCTGGAGAAATCAGTGCAACGCTTAATTAACTAATAAAACAAACTTGAGGGAGCTTTCCTATTTTAGACGCAGTATGTGAAAAGTGCTTACATGTGCAACACAAACATTTTTGTCAATTAAAGTTGAGAATACACAAGTACAACCAACTTAATGAGTCTTTATAGTTACATACAGGCTTGAATACAACTGTAACTAGTTAAACATGCCTGAGAAATGAAACCATAAAAGAGCAGAGATGCATCTTGCCAGCACATTACTCTTCACCTGATAAGAGGCTGTCAGCTGTTTGGATTGTCAAGACACCAGCTCCGTGGAGAAAAGACTTTAAATTGAGCTAGATCAATATGGCTTGCTGGGGAATAAACAATAAGAGGAAGATGCTTTGTTTTTGCTTTGAAATTTAAAGTAGCTCCTGCCACAGCTGGCTCACACAACTTCCAATTGTACAGACTCTAACAAACTCAGAACTGTAAGCCCACGAGAAGCATAAGCAGACCAGTTGTCAGAAATAAATGCTGTAGTGACTCCAGAGTATCACCTTAAGAATTGACCCTCACCTGTTTCAGCAAGTATTTTGTGTCTTTGTGACTTGGTACAAAGACAGTGAGTCCAGAAGGACACTGAGTTAAAGGAACAACATTGTAACAGTGTATTTTTTTTCTCTGAAGGACTCCTGGGAAATGGTGGGGAAGAAGAAAGGGGTGTCGGGTCAGAAGGAGACCAGCCAGGCAGAAACCGGCGAGGAAGGAAAAGAGAACAGAGAGAAAGGAGGAGAGAAAGATGCAGCACGTCGTCGAGGTGGAGCTCCACGCAAAGGCCGCGGAGCCAGCAGGGGACGAGAGTGTACGTGTTTACTGCAACTCTACTGTGAAACTTTGTCTTTCATTTCTAAAAGGTTGATTCGCCCAACAAATTCCTCAGCACAGTAGTGTGTGTTTCAAGTGATCATCTTGATACATGCAGCATTGTGTCTAAATCACTCTCTCTCCTTGTGACTTAAGTTCGTGGTCAGGAGAATGGCTTGGATGGAGGCAAGGCTGGAGTAGCTGGAAGAGGGGCAGAGCGAGGCCGAAGGGGAAGAGGCAGAGGAAGGGGAGCTGTGGGTAAGTAATTCTCTTTAATCAAACTCCTTGTTGAAGAAGTGTATCTAATCAAAACAAGGGAGATCTTGTTTTAGGTTTTTTTTGTCCTTAATCTGCCGACATTCTTTCTTTTGACAACACTTGTCAAACTAAGAAACTGAAGTAAGCTCTCATTGTTTCCCCAGGAGTATCTGGACGGCGAGGAGGCAGATTTTCGGCACAGGGCATGGGGTAAGGGAATACCTGCGTTGCCTAAATCCAGAGGCCCTTTTGTTCCACTTTTACCTGTTGCCATGGTCACCAGAGAGCAGGACCCCAGCCATTTGTTTAGCCTTAATCCAAAGGAGGGGGGACATACATCAGCCAATGGGATAGAACAGCGTGGGCTGAGTATCTCTCTTCAGAGAGTGCTGTGTCTAAACATTTTATTTAGAGTGAAATCTGGATAGATTCACCAAGAGGAGTTTCAGTGACCCAGTTGGTTAATTCTACAGTCTCTGCTCTCTGGCCCTGGGCTTTAGCATTATTCCGTTTGTGTTTTGTGTTGTCCTGTGTATTGGTTTCTGTGTGTGTGTGTGCGTGCGTTTGTGTGTGCACAGGAGTGCAGCTAATAACATCAGCTGAGGTGTCTTACACTGGCAGTTTAGGTGTCATACCAGAGGAAGTACTTTTTCACTCATGTGTGATGGAAGTCCTGACTCATTTCCGTGTCATTTTATGGTCTTCAGTCGTCATAACAAATTTCCTGGATTTGATCACACGTAGGCGGTTGCAATGTGATGATATCCTGCAGTTGTAGATTTTTAAATCTTCTTGGGAACTGGTGAAGCAGTGCATGTGACATGATGTGGCTTTCATTGGTGAGATTGAGAGCTGAGTGGCTTCTTCCTCAGAAGCTTCGTCCTCCTGAATCTAATTGTCTCTGTTACTAAAGCTAAGTATTGAATGTGTACTGGAAAGCTATTGTAATATTGCCATGAATATATATATTTGTCCACAAAGGTTCAGAGGATAAGGGGATAACCAGAATGTAACTAAAGGAGCTTTCTTGTGGTTCAGAGATGTTTGTTCAAGCCGTGGTGCAAACAGTAAGATTATATAACCTGCAGGATCTTTGCAGGAGGTTATGTAGGACAGTTTCTCTACATAACCTCCTGCAAGGTTACATGAAAATGTCTTGCAGTTTTAGTTGGATTGATAGCGTTTGAATGTTGACCCAGATATTGATTTGCATATCTCAGACACTATAATGTTCATATGAATTCTAAACTAAGCTTGTTTTTCATGAGTTGAGTGTTGGGGCTTCCCACTTGTAGGCGCATGCTGCTAAGATGTTTTCATGTTACCTAACCCTCCACATCACGCCACACAACAGTTCTGTTACTGCTTTTGCTTCTTGTTGCTGGCAGACACACTTTACCAGCTTGGCGTCTGCGTCGGTTTTGTGCAGTGACTTAAAGGAGCACACGTGGCTTTAAAGGAAGCAGCGTCTAAGCAGATAAGGTCTTTGAGCAGTTTATTACCGTGTGATAAAATGATAGTGGTCAGATTTGCATGTGTGTATGTGTCCTTGGTATTTTGCTCTACGGCAGCTTGTGGTGTTCACCTCATATAATATATTCTCCCTTAATATATTAACATGCACTGAATCTAATATTTGAAGCAAGTACCACACTTCATTACTGATTAACAGATTCATTACAGAGTTGGTGTCAACTCAGATGATGGGAGGTAAATTAGCAAATTAATTTGATATTATCTGCAAATATTTTTAATCCAAACAAAGCAGTTTACAGTGTTTCTTTGAGCTGCAGAAGACTGCGTGTTACTGATCCTATACAAATGTGTTGACATGCTCCCTTTGTCCTTCAGTGACTGGATAACTCAGCCAGACACTAACTAGTAACTGGGAGCTGCTTAACCCCCCTGTCATTATTCAAGTATTATGGCTACATTAATACTGGCAGCCCAAATCAGATTTTTGGTAGATTCAGACTGGATGTACAGCTGATGTAACCTGGTGTAAAGATGTTCAACACAATCAGTAGATGCTACTAAGAGTGACAGAACACAGCTCCATTCATTCTGTAGCCAGTTGTTTTCACTTGTTTCACCACAGCATCGCTTGGTGCTTACAGTGCTGCCTCTTTGGCTGCCTTTGTATTTGAACTCTGCAGTCGTGTTTGCAGAAAAGAAGCTGAGGGAGGACACGGTCGTCCAGTTTGTTGCATCTAAACAGGGATTTTCTTGTTTGCCTTTATACACTAGAAACCCTATGAATTTTGTTAATGTTGTCAGTTTCTACAAAAACAGAGTGTTTTTCCTCTGGAGGTGTTTGTGATAAATTGTTCAGCTTGAAATACACTAGGCTTGATTATGACAAAGTGTGTTTGTTTATGACATTTTCTGGTTATTAAAATAACAGAGACATTTAAGAGACAGATCTGATTTGAGATGGAGATTTCTCTTAATGGAAGAGTTATTAAATGCTGCCTGATGCATTGACAACAGCTTCTTATGTGGTGTGTAAAAGCTTTGAGCGTGTGTAGCTGTGTCATTGAAATGTCATAGATTGTTTATCTTTAGGCAGAAACTGCATTAATGAAAAGGATTACTGCATTTACTCTTGCATAACTGCTATAATCTAGCAACGGTTTGCGGATGCATTGTGTTGTTGCCTATACTTCTGTTGACTTGGGTTACTTGGACTGTGTAATGACTCACCACAACTAAAAGCACCCCGGCTTTCTTTGCATTGTCAAGTGAGTGACCGGTGTAGAGTGGTTATTACAGATCTGGCACAGGCGGCTCAAAGGCATTTCGCTTATGCAGCTGCTCTTGATTGTGGTGTGAAAAACAAAAAGCTTCATCTTTTTACTTTGTTGTTCCTCTTGTAATTTGTGCCATTATTTTTCCTCTAAAGCCAGATTGATAAGGGGCCCAGATATGATATTGCAGGAGGTGAGAGGTGAGTGCATCGCCTCCAGTGTGTCTGTTATTCTTGCTTTCTGTAGGGAGCTTTTTGAGTGGCATCAAACGGGGCTGATATAATGTAAGACATTATCAAAACAGAAAGTGTCACCCCTCGTACTATTAATAGGACATGAAAGAGATATGACCTTCCTGAAATTTAACATTAAACCTGTTCCTACAAGCTTTAAATGCATCTTGATCGGCACAGGCAGGATCTAAGAGACCAAAAAAAAAACGAAAGCTGCTTGGCTCAAAAGAAAAGTGTTGCACTTGATCATGTTGCTAGGTTGCACCAGCTGTAATTTTCTCAGCATAAAGCAATGTTTCAAATTAATGAAAGAAGCAGGAAAGAGTCATTGAAAAACTACAAAAACAATATTGAAATGCTTATTGCTCAATGGTTTTGACTTGACAAACTCTCAAAGAGCGTCATGGTTTCACCCAAGTTTCTTATTACTTCTCTTTCCCAGTCTGTTTTCCTTCTGCCACCTCAGTTACTCCTTTTCAAACTGTCTCTATTAAGAAAAAAGCCTAAGGATGACAGCAGTACTGTTTCCATAATGCAATGTACAAGCAGAAAAGCCACCTGATCAGTGGTGGTTTGAATGCCTTAAACTGAATTGCTTCTGCTTAAAAGTCTTGACGTGTAGTCGGTAAGTTTAAAGATGTTGTTTTTTTGACAGGCACCCAGCTGTGGCTAAAGGTGTTTTGTAGAGCTGACACTCCTTCAGCTGCTCGGGAATGACTGGTACATACACTCAGCTTATATCCTTGTCTTTCCAGAACGTTCAACCCTGCGGACTACGCGGAGCCAGCCCAGACAGAAGAAAACTACGGAGGGGGCAGTACCTGGAACAACACAGGAAGCGTGGAGCTAGAAGAGGGAGCTAGTAAGTTGATTTATTAACAAAGAGTTAATCTTATCAATTCAGCATCGGTTTACCAGCCATACAATTTGAAAAAATCACGTCGAGCATCCTAAATAAGCTCCCGCAGTAAAGATGAAAGGTTTGCTTGTGTTCAAAGGATACTGACTTTCTGAGGATTGATGGACGCTTTCTTCTCAAACCATGCACACACACAGACCTGAATCCCAACATGTGTAGTATTCCTCTCAGATCTTTATGGCCAGATTGCTGTGTGTTTAGATGACCAAACAATTATCACCTCTTTTTACTATGTTAGCTATTATATATATATATATATATATATATATATATATATAGTAGTGCACTCCAGTAGCTTTGATCTCCT
>OOFC01031124.1:7895-24507 GCA_900323345.1 Pseudochromis fuscus | reverse complement strand
AAAAGATAAAGCCTACAAAGGATGACTTATTAACTACAGAACATGGTGTGTGGTGCATAGTGTGCATGAGTGAGGGGAGTGGGTGCAAGTGTTGTCAGAGTGCAAAACAAAATACAAACCAGCAGAAGGCGAAGCAGGAGCAGGACGAGAGTGACTGACCTGCAGCTAGGTCCTATGAAGACAAAGAGCGCCTGAGTGCCACAGGTGTCCCAGATTATACCGATCAGTCCCTGCAAAGCATCAGGGAAACAGGTAACTCCAAGGAACATGCCTCATAAGAGGACCTCAGGGGTTATCACACGATTTACAGGACAACAATAAAAACCCCCAACCAAAAAACACAAGTCAGCTGAACTTCCTTGGTTTGGAATAAATCACAGATGCAAAGTTATTAAGGCTCATTATGTTAAAGGCATTCAATGTAGGCTATATAGAATTTAAAAAGCTAATGTGACGTCACCCATTTGTTTGTGGGATCTTTTGAAGTCAGGAGTTCGCCATGTTGGTTGTTTGGAGCCACAAGTGACCATATTTGGAAATGAAGGGAGGATTGAGGAGGCGGGTCTGACTCTTGAACTCAAAGACACTGCCCATTGTGGATGAGACTTAACTTCAGGTCTAGTCTTATTGGAGACCTGACCTGCCAATCAAACTAACCACGCCCCTAAACCTTCATCTTTTTTAAGCCTAATATCTATTTAATGATGATGTTTTTGTTTGTTTTTTTCATCTGGACCATCAGATCTCTGATCAGAGTTTAGCTAATGACATCAGATTGACTTTGTGTTTGAATTGAAGTGAATCAGAGCCAGAGTTTTTTGGGGGTCAGCATCTAGTGGTCGTCGGGGGTGTTGCACTTTTTTCACTATCGCATTGGCCTCTTTTGAGACCCCTTTGGTTTTTCCTTTTCTATACAGTCTATGATCAAAAGATATGTTTTTACACTATGCCTATGATGCCTCTCCATATAGGTGAAACACTTCTTATGTATAAGAGTACATCTCGTCTTTCTGAAGAAACTTCAAACATTACCTCTCCTGCTTCCTCCTGAACCCACTCTCCTCACTTATATAAACCGTCAGTACTCCTCATCCCCTCACCACCTCTGCATTTTACCCTGTGCAAGAAACTCACATAGAGAACGTCATCACCTCCATTGTTCTCTTCATGTCTTTGATGATGAGAATACTCATTAAAAATTAATTTTTCACATCTACTGTAGCTTCTATATGACGTATGTTTCTGTGTGTTTGTTAGAGGAGGAGGAGTGACACAAAAAAACACAGGGACAGTAGGGTAGAGAGAGATAAAGAAAGAGGTAGAGACACAGTTAATAAGACAGGGGGACAGAAGTGGAGGTGGGGAAGATGGAGGGACACATGCTGGCGTTATTGCATCAGAGAAACACATCCGAGCAGTTGCACGGATGCCATCTCGTCAACGCCTGCGACGAGGTGGAAAGTTTCAAGGAGAGCAGATGTGATTTGCTGGGGTCGAGGTGAAGATCAGACTTTTATAGTTCTGTATGTTAACGGACCGGATCAGCTGGAAAAACAGAAAGCGATATTTCAAGCTTTCATTTACTTTAATTTACATAATAGGACATGGACACACAGGAATCACAATAGTTCAGTTTAGCATTAACAGCCATTAAAACCCACATGGAAATTTGCCAAAGCTTTATTGGGCGTGACGTGGATTGTATAACATAACCCAGCCTCTTTCTATTTATTTATTTATTTATTTATGTGGTGGCCAATAAATGTAACCCACAGCACACAGAAACACAAACGTTTTGATCATTTCTTTATTTAAACTGTTGCCATGAAAAAGCTTGAACTGCAATGTACTGAATATGTTTCGGTTGTGAAACTGGTGGCGGCAGGTTTTTACTGCCTTCTGTTCGTCACAAGGTGTTCAGAGGGCTCTGGCTGATCACTGAATGACTCATCCAGTCTGTTACAGTCTGTATGAGTCCGGCTCCGTCTAGTGGCCGCGGAGCTCCCTGCACCCATCACAGCACTGAAGTTCAACCGGCACGACGAAGTGAAGCCAAATGTTTTCCCAACTTTTAGGACCAACGGTGCGTTTACGGCCAACCCCTCAACGATGTAAATAAAAACAGACGTGAGGTGTCATGTTGTGTGCGCACATGTGGACTGAAGACACCGTCGTTCACAAGCTGTTCTTCCTCCTCCTCCTCCTCCTCTCTCTCTCCGTCTGTGGATCTCTGAAGCCCAGAGTTGACGGGAGGTAATCCCCACCATGTGAGTGGGCGGTGCGGGTACCGGAGACGTGTTGCCTTTTTTTCCATTATTCAAATGCTGCTGTACCTATAAAAAGAGTGCCTGCGTGCGTGCGTCAGATAGTTTTCTCCAATGGGTAAAGGTGACTAAACATTAGTTGTCTCTTTCGCCGGCACAATCTCGTCCTATCGTCAGGGGGAAGAGATGATGGACGACTCCGGCGGTGTCCAAATGGCGAGGGCGCTGAAGCATGCAGCCCTGTGCCTGATGCTGCTGCCCCGGTTCCTCCTGGCCGCTGTCATGCTGTGGCTCCTGGATTTCTTGTGCATTAGGAAAAAAATGCTGCTGAAAATGGGAGATAAGCAGGACAGCCCGGACGACCCGCCGGTGTGCGTCTCTGACTCTAATAAGATGTTCACCTTGGAGTCCCTGAGGGCCGTGTGGTATGGTCAGAAATTGGACTTTCTCAAATCTGCGCACCTTGGCCACGCTGCGCCCAACACCGAGGTGGTGTTGGTCCAGGAGCGGAGGCAGGTCCGGATCCTGGACTGTATGAAAGGGAAGAGACCGCTCATTCTTAACTTTGGCAGCTGCTCCTGACCGCCATTCATGACGCGTCTGGCGGCGTTTCAGCGCGTCGTGAGTCAGTACGCAGACATTGCGGACTTTTTAGTTGTATATATCGAGGAGGCGCATCCGTCGGACGGCTGGGTGAGCTCGGACGCGCCGTACCAGATCCCGAAACACCGCTGCTTGGAGGACAGACTGACAGCCGCTCAGCTGATGCTCAGCGAGGTGCCCGGGAGCAACGTGGTGGTGGATAATATGGACAACTCGTCCAACGCCGCGTACGGAGCCTACTTCGAGAGACTTTACATCGTGAGGGATGAGAGAGTGGTGTACCAGGGAGGCAGGGGTCCGGAGGGATACCAGATTTCCGAGCTTAGAAACTGGCTGGAGCAATACAGGAACGATCTGGTGAATTCCCAAGCAGCGGTGCTCCATGTGTAGTTGAACTGCTGCTGCTGCTGCTGCTGCTGCTGCTCTCTGTGTCCATACTGCTTCAAGTGTCCAATCCACAGTGCAAAATATTCCGATGCTGCTATCAAATGTTCACACACGGCACATTTTGTTTGTTTGTTTGTTTGTTTTTCTTCAGGACTCCTTAACAAATAGCCTAAAGTCATATTGAAGCCTGTAGGCTGTTATGTTGTGCTTGTCTTGACCTTAATCGATTGCTCATAGTGATTTTTTTTTTCTTTTTGTATGGAAAAGTCTTGAATCAGTTGACGCTGAATTCAGTTGGTGATCACTCTGTGTGTATGTGTGCGCGTGCGTGTGTGTGTTTGTGTGCGCGTGTGAGAGAAAGAAGCTAATATCTCACTCCGGTGTCTCTGTGAAGTTCGGTTTTTAAAAGGCGCATCCAGAAAACCGACACTGATGTTTCTGACACCGGCAGGGGGTTCATATTAGCTGGATGCCTTCCTCAGTGATCGATTACCAGACGATGTAATGTTGACACAATGTACCGGAACAAATATTTTTAATAAATGTCAGATCACACATTGACGACCTACTGTTGACTGTTAAGAAAAACACCCTGAAGTTCCTCCATTGGTCATTTTATTCTCTTATGTTTTAATTTACTGCGTTTTTTTTCCCTCCACTGCTTCTCATGATGGTTTGTTTTTATATTATCATCTACAGAATAATCTGGACACGATCAGTGAACCACTTGCTCACTTTTTCCTCAGAGAAGCAGGAGTCAGATGTGTTCACACCACAGCTCAAAGGCAGAGGGCTGCTTTCATGTTGTGTAACACAGTTAATGAAATGAAACTGATGTGGTGATGGAGCAGGAGGCACAGGCCACAATCTTTCTGGATTTCACTGTTTTTACAGAAAGTGAGTTAAATTTTCCAGGAAACGTCTTCTCTTTATTCAATTTCCACTTTTTCTTCATTTAATTTGACTGAAGCTTTCTGACTCAAACTGAACTGTGTAAACTATATATACTCTCACTTGCAAAAAAAAAAATCCTATTTGATCAACTGTTTCCTCTTTATATTCAAAGCTGTCTTATATTCTATAGGCATGGCTTTGAAACAAAGACACGAGGGCTGATGAGGTGGTGTGATACAGCATGGTTAATCTATCCTTATCTTTTTCTCACTGCCACATTATTCACAGGATCTCTCTCATTTCCACTCCCATACATACAGCACACGCCACTGCCACATATAGCTCAGATTAGAGAGCGGTGGGAATACTGTACATCCTGTGCGGCCCAGATTTTCTGTCGTGTGGCTATAATGTATTCAGGTTCCTTCATGCCTCAGTTGATTTCCAGTATATCACACAACATGTATGCACTGTACAGCTGTCGGTGTCCTGAGGCGTTAAGGTAGCGTGCTGTGAGGTGTCTGTCGACCCGGAGCAGAGGAGCTGACATGCAACCTTGCGTTTCTGTGCTCGAAAGGCAAAAGAAGTTCGTGACTCTTTTGAACTTCTACTTTTTGAATAAGTTGCAGCTCTTCAGGTTGATGAAGTGTGTGGGGAGGGGGGGAAGGGCAGTCGATCAGCCACGACAGCCTGACCAAAGAGCAGAAAGATGACAACAGTGACCTGACAGTGACTGATAGCTGAAAAAGTCTGAGGGAGAAAAGTATAAGCAGGAAACATCTGTCTTCACTGCTCAGTCCAAGAGTTTTATCCCCACTTTGTTTTATGAATTTTCCAGCAGTGTTACAACGTTCAACATAATTGATATATATACCAAACTTGACGTGGGATGTATCCATACCTGTGTTTACATAGTTTCCAGAGTTTGACTACAGTGTGTGAGAAGATAAGATTTGTGCTTTCTGGCAAACTCATCAATGAGAAAACACTTCAGTTTTTATTATTATTATTATTATTATTATTGTTAATGTTGTTGCCAAGGGACAAGCAATGTAGATCAGACTGAGCATTGTTAAAAAAAATCTCAGTTCTGCTGAAGTCAGACTGTGAATTTAAAGTTGGACAAACTTAAAGACCAAATGTTAACTTCAAATCTTTCTTAAGTTTGTTGCCTTACTTTTTTTTTTTACAGTGAGGGTTGAAACTGATGTCACACCTCCTCTCAGAGTACACAGAGATCCTCATAACATCCAGGTAACACTGAGGATTTAAACATTCACTGTATGTTTCAAGGTAAGTGGTGCAGATGGTGGTTGGATTCATTTTTAATCACTGTGGCGACAAATTATTAATGTACAGTTTTCAGGCGTTGTGATAAATACACAATGAATGGTTGACACTTTGGACTCAATACAGGTCTTGACATGAGCTCGGGAGCAGTTTCTGTCTCACGCTGGGTCATCTCAGTAACAGTGCACTGACTGCGTTTCCACAGCAACCCGTGAGTCATTATATGTGACTGACATGTGTCTGTGGTCTGTGCAACTCTGTGCTGCAGAGATATCCTGTTTTTGGCTAAAAGAAACACCAACCTTTCTATTTTTTCTGTCTTTTTTTCTTCAAGTGATGTGAACTTATAAAAATCTCCCTCCAACCTCTATTATTTACGCTTTGGATTTTTCAGTACAACTTTAGTTTTCTTCAAGAAACTAAAACAACTGTGTTATTTTTATTATGTGGCTCAGCACTGTCAAGAATTAACCACTTTGGCCTAATAAATATCTTTTTTTTCCCTTCACTTGAATAGCTTAATAAACCTCACATATTTACAAGGCTACATCTATTAAAAAAATATCAATCAGGTTTTTGAAATGTACCACAATTTCCCACATATATTTCATAGCTATAAAACCAAATGGATGTTGATTTAAGGTGTGATTATGTGTCAGCAGCTATTCTGGGTTTAGGTTTTCTGTCCTGTTTTCCATTCAGTTCAGGTTGTGTTCCCATGATCCACTCTCCTGCATCTTCACACCAGCCGCTCCAACAACCTGCCTTGATTTCCCGCCTGCTGCGTCACCTAATCTTCTCCGCCCCGTTGTTCACCTGCAGCCACTTCACTAATCAACCCTGCAGAGCGTTCACCCTCAGCTCACCACTGCTCATCTGCCAGCTTTAGCTTTCCAAGGGCTCACTATCTGTCTAGACCTTACATGCTTTTAGAGCTTTGTCTGTGTTTCTGCCTGCTTCACCTTCTCTGTTTACTGAGCTGTTTTATTGAATCCTTAAAGAAATTAAACAACATGAGTTAGTAATCTACTAATCCGAAAGTGGGGACATTTTTGTTAGAGTTGCAGCCATTTCTGAGGGTTTATTTCTGTCTTGCACACAAACAAGCACCGAGCAAGCAGGAAAAAATATCCCTCTTTAGAAATTTACTACATTATGAAATATGATTTGATTTAAATCAATCAAATTCTTTGATCCCTTGGCAAGAAAACACAAGATATTTCATCTCAGTGAGGCGTTTCCTGGTAAAATAAAGTTGTTGACAATCAGTCTTGACTCATAATCCCTCGGGGAATTCCAAGGAGAGGAAACCTGCAACTAAAATATTAATTCAAACAAAATACCAGAGATAGGATCTTCCAATCAAGTACAGAGACTATTGTATATTTTAATCCAAAATCATACTGCATCCTCTACCCCAACACTTGTGGTTTTTTCCACAAAAGTACACTTTATGTCTACTTAAAGCTGCACTAATCAGTATTTTTCACACACTAGATCTATGACATAGTGTAAGGAAACAAAAGTCGAACCCACCTCTCAACTATACTGTTTTTGAGTCTTTTAGCTCTTTTTTTTATATATAGTTTCGATTTAGTTTTACTTTTTACCTCCGCCAAGAAGGTTATGTTTTTGCCGGCATTTATCTGTTTGTCTGTCTGTCTGTCTGTGTTCAAGATAACTCAAAAACTTATGAACGAATTTTGATGAAATTTTCAGGATATGTTGGAAGTGGGAAAAGGAAGAACTGATTTCATTTTGGGGGTGATCCGCAACACCGTCTGGATCCAGGAATTTTTTTGAAGGATTCTCCTCGCAAAGTCTCTCCTCGAAGGTGTCCATCTTGACATGCTAGCGCAAGTGCAGTGCAGTTGCTTGTATTGATTTTGACACATGTGCAGTTGCTCGTGCCCAGGCGACGCGCTCACATTTATGGAGCTGTAGGCGGACGCCTCCACGTCTGTCCGCTCGAGCGCTTCCTGACGTGTTCCATGACATTTACGTGACGCGGACCCTCGTGCAACAACGCGGACATGCGGACGCGGAAAGTATCAATTGGCCTTAACAGTGCTTGGTGGAGGTCTGTGCTCTCAGAGTGCTTTTCTAGTTAAAATCAGTTTTTGTTTAATGAGAAAAAACTAACTTGTTAAGTACTAGAAATAATACTCCAGGTTATATTGGTAAGTGCTGGATGTGCAAAACTTTATTTATGAACTTCACTAGATGATCCTTGGTCATTGTTGTGTTTGAAAAAACATATTTTACACAAAAGTCATATAAAGCAGCTCAAATTATTACTTTCCAAAGCCATCTCAAAGAAAAAAACTTTTCTTTCTATGAGAAAAGTTCTGTCTGTGCGTAAACCTGTAGATCAAGTCAGATCTACACATTTTTTTCAAGTTTCCATCCCTCACATCCACCTATACCTCCACCCCTGCATGTTAGCCCTTTATTACATTTTGATGTGATAAAAAAAATAATTTCTTTGCCTTAAGCACCAACTTCACAGTTAAAAATAATATTCCCGTTCCCTGCTGGTGTGTACCATTCATAAAATAAAATAATCATCATGCTATTTCAGACAAGGTACTGCTCAGCCGTGTATAAAATTCCTTGTTGAAATGATATCTTCTCATCTAGGACATCCCATGACTCTCCAATTAGCTGGAAGCTCTTGAAGTCATATGATGTAGAAAACAAGGTTTGTAGCCATGGGACAGTGTAGCCATGTGGAAAGCCATTCTGTGACACACTATATAATTTTTAAACCTGACCTCAGCGACCCTCTTGATAACAATCTTTATGTATGATTTGGTGTATAGCCTGAAAGCAGGAATGTGGCCCTTCATAGAGAGCAGGTTCACCTTCTTCCAAAGTCCAATACATGTCATGTGGTGGCTTCTGTAGCTGCGAGGCTCAAGCCGAACAACAGATCTATACTGAATAAGACAGAGCTTTAATAGAATTAGGGTCTTATGAAGCAGAGACACGACTCAAGGCCTGTATAGTGTGTGAGACGCACAGACAATAAGAGCTGTGAAAACAAAATATATTAATAATAAACAGAACGGACTAGATATTAATACCAGAGGGATTTGAGTCAGTTTCATAAACCATGCACACAAGCAATAATAATAAGTTTATAGGAAACATAGGAGCACTGAGGAGTCACTTCCAGGGGGGAGGTTACAGTATGCACTGGCTATTCATATCATCAAAAAAGTTTGGGAGAGTACTTAACTTGTTTTCATTTACCGTATTTTCCGGACTACTGAGCGCACCTGTCTATAAGCTGCTATTAAATTTATTCGAACAGTTTCATGTGGTCCACTCTGACCGGGTCTGATGTGATGACGCTAAATGTATCGGCAGCACGGAGCTTGCTAGCTTGTAAAAAGCCAACGAGCTTTGTGCCACCGATACATGAAAAACACCGGTGTTTAAGTTCAAAGCGTCGGAAAAAAGTAGCGGCTTATAGTCCGGAAAATACGGTATTTGAGTATCTACTACAATTTTGCACTTAGTTTGGCTCCTGGCTTTCAAAAGTCCACAAACTAATGGGTAACGTTTCTCCTGCTTCATATTTCTACAGTTTATGTATTTAACACACAAATTCAAACTGCACAAAAAAAACATGTGGATGCAAATGAAATAAGTTGAAATTAATTTTGTAGTGAAAGCACAACTAACTCTGAAGGAACAAAGATGGAGGATTTTATTGGCCAGCTTTAGTAGAATCATCTTCGTCATCACCACTGAAGTGAATGCCATTGATTATCTCATTACAATGGCACTTGTCAGAGGGGTGGACACATTAGTCAGCTAGTGAACTGTCAGGTCTTGAGGTTAACGTGCTAGAAACAAGATAAATGAGCATGTGTACGATACAAGCAACTCGGATTAGGGCCAAAAGGTCATGTCAGAAGGAGTGGGTCACGGCATGTGATTAACAGCAGGTCTTATGGAGTGTTAATCAGAAGTCACTGATGTGTGTGGCTGGTGTGATCTGATGTCACAGTAACAATAACCATAGACTGTATATGGAAATGGACGAAGCAAAAATGAGGCCAATGCAGAGGTGAAAAAAATGCAATACTCCTGATGGCCACTAGAGGCTGACTCCAAAGACTCAAATTCACTTCAATCATGAAATAATCGATAATTTTTCTTCCACAGGTCATTGTGATGTCATTAGCTAAACTCTTCTTACTAGTGAGCTGGTGGTTCATCTGATAAATAATTCATCATTAACTAGAAATTAGCTGTGAAAAAGAGAAATATTTAGAGGCGGGGTTAGTTTGATCGACAGGTCTGGTCTCCAATGAGACCAGTACTGACCTACAAGAGTCAGACCCGCCTCCTCCCTCCTCCCTTCATATCCAAATATAGCTATTTCTGGCTCCTTAAAATGTGAGTTCACAAACCAACGGGTGGCGCTATGTTAGCTTCATGCATTCAGTAATTGTAATATAATTAAGGACGCCTTCAGAGGTCCTGTGGAGTCCAGGTTTGACTGGTAGTTTTGATCACATAACTAGAGTATTACACAGCATTAGATGGTGTTAGCGTTGTGGATAATCTGTGTAGAGTGAAGGACCATTTACAGACTCTAAGATCTATGTTAACATATATATGTGCATGAGTATTGTTTCTACACAGACTTTTTTAATTTAACCTTTTAACTGGTATTTAGATTTTTCCAAATTGAGCCAAATAGTTAAAAAGTGCTGACACACAATCAATGAAAACAGACAGTTCAAGCCATTTACTTTCATTTTTGTTTAAGTGTTTTTATTGTACAAACACATATGAGAAAAATACCTGATAAAAACCCATTTTTAGATTTTAATTAGTTTGTATAAGGGGATTAACAACTAAAACACAAGAATTAAGTCGCTCCAAATGTAGCCTGAAGCAAAGCTCACCAACTTTTTCTGAACATCACTGATCCATACTGCAGAGGGTACATCACTCAGAGGAGGCTGCTGCTTTAGAGAAATGGTTAAAAAGTAATTAGAGTAAGAAAAACAAGCAGGAAGTCGTAGGAGGCCGATGATGCAAACAATAATTTAGGGATGGAAACTAGATGAATCATTCAGTTAAGTTTTTTTTTTTCTTATGGAAAAAAATGTCAGTCTGGCAGACAGTCACTCTGCATATCACCTCACTGTGGCATCTGTATCCTGGTTGCCATGGGAACGTGGTTGCTATGAGATCAATTTATCTGGAGATCTGGCAGTTGCAGATGTCACTGGGTGCTGCTCTCAATAACAAAGCCTTGGTCAAATTACAGACAGTTTAAAGCTTACTGTCACTTCCTACTCTGACCCAAACCGACACATATGTTGTTTAATAAAGTCTGAAAACATCGGTCAAGTAGTCGAGATAATTCGCATACTTCACTGTTGTAATGGCATCATCTCTCTTGACCCAAACACACACTCAAGTG
Organism: Pseudochromis fuscus; assembly: GCA_900323345.1. NCBI lineage: Eukaryota > Metazoa > Chordata > Actinopteri > Pseudochromidae > Pseudochromis > Pseudochromis fuscus. The sequence continues at coordinate 13,620 of OOFC01031124.1, read as the reverse complement.
TTTACTATAGCAGTTTATTACAAGAGGCCGACCTGACTCCAGCCTCTTCTCTCCCACCCTGTTCCACTTCAGGGCCTCGCTGCTGCACGCTACACTGCAGCCCCTGCACGACACATGTGTCTGCACCTCTGACGTGTGGATCTCTCCAGAAGTGGGAAAACCACCCACTTGCTTTCCGGCCGTTAATACTCCTGAGTGGCAAGTGCAAATGTGTCTGTTTTCTGTACTTATCCCAAGCAATGAAGGGGAGTTAATGCGAGTCAATACAATGTTCTCACAAGCCGGGTAGATACAGGGGTAGCTCATGTTTTGAGCTCAGCAGGTCCAGGTGTGTCCCATTAGTGTTGACGACCCTCTTAACACTTCCCACCTGGTGCCTGTGAACACAAGCTGAGCTCCATCACAGAGGTAAGGGTGAGGGGGATAAGCAGTGATGGAGTGCAGCCTGGAGGTATAATGGTATATATGTGGAGAGACTGGAGAGGTGGGAACATTGCTAGTTGAGGAGAGGTGGGGAGAGTCCATAGACTATATATCAAATGGATGATGGTAATGTGACGCTACCTGTTGGTTTGAAGCCAGGAGTTTGGTATTTGAACATCTCCATGTTGATGGAACCTGATGGGACCATATTTGGATATGAAAGGAGGAATGAGGAGGAGGAGGGTCTGACCCTTGAACCCGAGGTCGCTACCCAATGAGACTCAAGTTCAGGTCTGGTCTCCAGTGAAGGCCTCTGTATAGTCCTGCGGGCAGTGTCTGCATAGACGTCATTGCGGCTGTCCCGCGCACATTTTGCCTTTATACCCGAGCTCAATCTCTGTGCACTGTTTTGAAAATGTTGCTGCAGTTTCCCTCATCGGGGTGTTGCTATACAGCTGGTATTGGCCAAGACACCAAACGGTGGAGTTTCTTCTGCATTTATAAGCCAATTTCGGTCATCATTTTTACTTTCCGGTACAAGGAAGCACCGCATCACAGCATGTGACTACAAACGGACCAATCAGGAGAGGTGATGTTGGTGACATCTTGTGCGCGGCCCTATGCATCGGTCACATGATGCAACGCGGGCGCAGTTTTGCGTGGAAGTATAAAGTAAGCTTGAGAGAGTGAGACTCAAAGTAATGCCTAACTCCTCTTTTTGAAGCCTAACATCTACTTTAGGGGTCGACAATCCTGGTCCTTGAGGGCCGCTATCCTGCATGGTTTAGATGTTTCTTTTTTCCAACACACCTGATTCAAATGACCAGGATTGTTATCAGGCTTCTGCAGAGCTGGATGATGAGCTGGTCATTTGAATCAGGTGTGTTAAAAGAGGGACACATCTAAAACATGCAGGATAGGGGCCCTCAAGGACCAGGATTGGGGACCCCTGATTTACTTAATCATGATGGGTTTTTTTCACCAGATCACTGCTGACTTGAGGTAAAGGTTTGTGTCTTGTGGGAAAAAAATGCAAAGACTGTTCATCTAGTGGCTGTGGAGAGTACTGCACTTTTTTGCGCTTCCACATTGGCCTCATTTTTGAGACTTGGTTACCTTATTAATTTTTACATACATCTACGGGAGAGTTGTACTAAAATGTGTCAGAAACCAAACAAAATCCGGTAGAGAAACACAGCAGTGATTGATTTATGTATTTATTTTTATTGGAAGCAGTTTCACAATCCCATGGCACTTGAATAAAAAAAAAATCAATAATTAGCATAATTTTACTTTTAGCTTCTGATCAGGCCGTAATAGACTTGGCCTAGACGTTCTTCCATGCATATACTTACTTTATTGCTTCATTCTTGCATTATTCACAGTTTTGAATGAGACAATATTAGTGAAAAGGCTTTGTCTAACAGAAGGTTAGCTAGGCAGGTAAGCTACTGTTGTAACAAAGTAAAAAAAAAGTTCACAGTCTTAACCCTCAAGTCTTCATTAAAGGGAACCATAGGCTGGATGAAGGTGACGTCACCCGATGGGTTGTAGACTCACATTTTGAAGACAGGAATTTGGCATTTGAATGTCGCCTTGTTGGTTGTTTGGAACCAGAAGTGAGTATATTTGGATATGAAAGGAGGAGTGAGGAGGCGGGTCTGACCCTTGAACCCTTGTGTAGAAAACTCAACTTCAGGTCTGGTTTCATTGGCGAGAGGCTAAATATCCCTCTAATTGAAGCTTAACATCTACTTAATTGTGTTTTTTTCCCATTTCCATATTCAGTATGTGGTCGTCCATTTCTTGACTTTTAACATGCAGAGAAGCACCACTGGTTTTCAAATGTTAATTACAGTAGAGGTTACTAGTAGAGACTGTATCACAGGATGTACCAACTTCTGCATGGACAGCACCACCACTGTCCCCGAGAAGGTGATCCAGTGTTATTCAAATAACAAGACATGGGTCACAAAGGACATCAAAGACATTCAGGCTTTCAGAGCTGGAGACAGGGAGGAGGTGAGAAACATCCAGAGGGAGCTGAAAGCCAAGATCAAAGAGGCTAAAGATAAGTGCAGGAGGAAGCTGGAGAGGACGCTCCAGCAGAACAACATGAGGGAGGTCTGGAGAGGCATGAGGACCATCACTGGCTTCAGACTTATGGGCAGAAGAGGAGTTAAAGGACACCTGGACAGGACCAATGAACGACCAGCTGTTGTCCACCCCACCTTGACTTATCTACAGTCTTCACCTCCAGACCTGCTCCCCTCTCCCCTTTGTGACACCTCCTCTTCTGGTGGAGGTGACACTCTCACCTCCCCCAGCTCCCAGTCAAAACATCCACTTCACCCTGACCCTCCCCGTCCTTCAGTGCTCCTCACAGCTGACCAGGTCCACAGACAGCTGAAGAGACTTCACACAGGCAAAGCTGCAGGCCCTGGTGTTGTCAGCCCCCGGGTGCTGAAGGCCTGAGTGCTTCACCACATCTTTCACTTGAACCTGAGTCTTCAGAGGGTTCCTGTGATGAGGAAGATGTCCTGCCTCGTTCCTGATCCAAAGACGATGCGCATCAGTGGCCCCAAGGACTACGACATTGATGCAGGTGGATGTCCCCTTTGTGTCCTGGATTGTTGACTATCTGACTGGAAGACCAAAGTATATGCACCTGCAACACTGTGTCAGACATAGCACAGAGATGCTGCGGATGGACAGCAGACTGACGGTGGCCAGTGCCTACAGACTCAACAAACTGATCCACAAGGCCAGTGATGTTGTGGGAGTGGAGCTGCACTCTCTGGAGACAGTGTCTGCCAGGAGGATGCTGGCTGAACAAGCTAGACAGTGTCTCCCATCAACTTTACGACTTGCTGGCCAAAAAGAAGTTGTTTCAGTGGCAGACTCCGTCTACCAAGATGCTGCACAGAACGCCACAGGAAGTTATTCCTGCTTGGGGCCATCAAACTTTTTAACTTCTCCCTCTCACGCTCAGTCAAAAATCTGACTCCCTGCACTCTTTATGTACATTTTATTTTAATTTGCACCTTGACTCTTATGAGCCTCTTTTTTTAATCTGTCTGACTATCTGTTTATCTGTTCTTTCTGTGTAGTGCAAGAAACTGTAACTAACACAATTTCCCCTCAGCGGTAAGTCAAGGTTTATGATTTTAATACTGTGAAAACAGAATTTAACTGTCTTTTAAACTACAAGACTGGCACTTTGTGTATTTGTACTCTTCTTTGTGTGGCCTGCAGTTTGCACGTGGTCGCACAGAGATCATTACAATTAAAACATTGTGCAACATTAGTTTTCACTATTTGGCTTGCAGTCTATGTTGTGTACTTTTTATACTTAATGTTATTGTAATTTGGAGCAATTGGGGATCAATACAGTTCCTATCATATATCATATTATCAGGCATTTTCCAGAAACTACTGCAAGTGCCGCTTCAGGAAACAGCGACTACTATGTTTCTGCAGTAAATGTATCCACCATGTGTGAGTGTAAATACTGTGGTCCACTAACCACTTCAACAGTAAATGATATTTCTCTAAATCACCAAACAAAAGTTACCCCACAGTAAAAAAGTAATTTCTGTTTATGAATAGTATTTGTAGCTGCGCTTTTTCAGGGGAAAACTTTTTGTGGAGGTTTACTAAACACTGACTGAATACATCTGGGGTGGATTGGTGGGTTGTTTCAAGAAAAAAACAAACAGGGTACGGTGTTAAATAAATGCAGATTTTGCCGTACTATTAAAGACTGGGTGGTGGTTATCACAGGGGTTTGAATCTTGGCTCGGACCTTCCTGTGAGGAGTTTGCCATGCTCTCCGGTTTCCTCCCACAGTCCAAAGACATGCTTGTTGGGTGAATTGATGAGTCTAAATTGACCATAGGTGTGAGTGTGGATGGTTGTCTGTCTGTGTGTTAGCCCTGCGACCTGTCCAGGGTCTCTCGCCCGTTGCCAGCTGGGATAGGAGCAGACCCCACATGGTTGAAGTGGGCACAGAAGATGAATGAATGGTTAAAGACTGACTTGCGATTTAAAATAGTTTAGTCACAGTTGTTAAATGACCCCTGCGTTTACCCCACACTGTGAAGAACATGCTGTACGCAGGCAGCGTGCTATTAAAGGCTGAGATTGTTCCTGTTTTTATGTTGACATTGGACTTGATCATCTCATCACATGATAACAAATTGATTTGATAGAGCCGTTGTGTGCAAAGTGGAATCAACAGTGTCAGAGGAAAAGGCTTCATCTGATTATGTAAACATGGCCTCTGTCTGTTTACTAAATATCATTCATTTATTCCTCCTCAAGTGTAAGTCCAGCGTTTCACTCCATTTCTGAATCCAATCAACATCAACACGATCCATCAAATCTATATTTAGAGCCCAACACGCAATCAGATTTAATCACCAAAGCTGTGCAACAGTTGTTGCTTCACTGGGTTTGATTTGTTATCTTTCCTGTATAACTGTGAACAGATATTATTTTTCAAAGGAGCTCATAAACACTTTCCAGGAGGAGTAAACCAGGAGGTGGAGGGTTGACATCGTACACTGTATATAATATGTCTAAAAAACTACTACTGGAGAGTGGCTCCAATTGACTTCAATTCATGAAATAATCCATCCATAATTTTCCCCACAACTCGTTCTGATGTCGTTAGCTAAATTAAATTTCTTATCAGTGATCTAGACGTCCATCTGAAAAAAAAATCCTAATTACGTATTAGGCTTCAAAAAGAGGAAGATTTAGCGGTGTGATTAATTTGATCATCTGGTCTCCATTGAGATCAGTGCTGAAGCTGAGTCTCATACACCCTGTCCTTAGGTTTAAGGCTTAGACCCGCCTCCTCGCTCCCTCCATCATACACAGATATGGTCGTTTCTGGCTCCAAACAACACGGTAACCGATCTGCTGGCTTCAAACCGTCCACAAACCGATGAGTGAAGTCACATTTGCTTTGTTCATTTGTCTGTGGTTGATGATAAACAAATATTAGCAGGTGTGGAAAGAAAAACAGAGTCACCCACCACTGCTACTTTGTGCTTTTTCATTTTGTCGACTTTGTGAGGTTTACAGATGTTAAGGAACATGTTCTGCTATTAGCCAGGGATGATTGAGCTTTAATCCAGTGCCTAGTGGACATACTTTCTAGTCCTCCTTACACACACACACACACACAGCATGCCAATATGAGAACAATGCAACTTGTATCACGGCCACTTGCTTATGCATACGATAAACAGTATGTGTATTATTAGCCTTGACATACTTGAATGAGCAGTTGTCA
>OOFC01031123.1:0-30116 GCA_900323345.1 Pseudochromis fuscus | reverse complement strand
TCCTGGGGGCTTCAGGTCTTTAAAAAGTCAGGCAAGCAGGCAGATATTGATAAATATGAGATGACTTGCATATATGATGTTACAAAAACATCATATACGGGAATCACATGACCAGCTGGATTCAAAATGGCGGCGGCTTTTGTTTTGTAAACATCTATTACAGCGCCGAAACACGCTGAAACGTTGATCAAATGTCACCAAAACACACATATAACATGTTATATATATATGGATGTGATGTGGCTGCAGACAGAACGTAACAACACAATGAAACACTCCGTAGACCGAGTCGGTCCTGAGTAAACAACTCTCCCTCGACACCATTGTCTGAGCTGCTGTCCTCAGAATCTCTAACGTCCACATCACTGGTCCTGGTGATCTCCTCTAAAGCCTCAACAACACTAAATATGTGTACAGTTAGTGTTTTAGACATAATTAATGACGTTTTATCACAAAAACCGAGGTTTTTCCTCCCGCTGGTTGAAACCTCCGTGCACCGTGGAGGAGCGTGTGCGTAAAGTGCATAAGAAGAGAAGAAGAGTTCAGGATCGTGACGTCACATCAAAGCATTTTGGGATTCATGGTCCACTCATCAGCAGCCACATTTGTTCCTAGAGGTTTCTACACTTTTTAGTGCAAACTTTCTGGTCATGTCATTATATTTTATCAACAGTGGGACACAGATGGTGGGATGTGACAGTGAGTCTCATCCCCAGTCTGGGAGAAGTTCATCATGTTCTTCTCCAAGTGTTCAGGTTGGGACTAAAACACATGTCCCTCCCTCTGTTTTGATTGTGTAACAGTCAAAGGAGGAATCACCATGTTGTCATGTCGGGGCTGTGGTAGGAAACATTAATCTATGACATAAATATGTAAAAAACAATGTTCTGAACAGACCAATGATTCCCTTTCACTGTCACAGATTTGTAATTTTCAGAAACAGCTGCTGGTGTGGATACATCAGCTGTTTGATGACCAGCGATCGCTCACATTTAACCATCTGTTTAAATAATGCCCCACTTTTTTTATTGGTGTCCCGTAAAATTAGAAACAATCACACAAACATAAATAAATGAATGAATGAATAACAGGTTACCAGCCTGATGGTATTTGATATCACTGAGCAATACAGCTGCAGTTATCATCGTAGACCTTCACAGTGTGAGGACAGGACACAGTAGATATAAATTTGATGTTTATCCTTCGGTGTCATGTGAATTTTTTGTTTTTTTGCTACAGTTTGTCTTGTTGATGTTCTGGTCTCCATCCACCATCCATCCATGTTGTGGATAATGTGATGATACAGATGTTGACAAGTCATACTGACCTCTCCCTCCTCTGAATCCTCCTCTTCCTCCCCCTCGGTCTCCCCCAAACCCTCCTCTGCCTCGTCCACCTCCTCCTCCTCGTCCTCCTCTGTCTCCACGGGGACTGAACCCTGCAACAAAGACATGAAGTTAGAGTCAAATCCTGTGAAGACTGGAACAAGCCACAAACAAAAGTACTGACCAAGTATTTCATGATTGAAATTATTTGAAATGGACTCAGTGTTTTGGAGCCGCCCTCCAGTGGTCCTCGGATGTATTACACTTTGTTGCACTTCTGCACTGGCCTCATTTTTGAGACCAACTTACTTTCTCCATGTCTGTACACAGTCTATGATTGGGCCACATGATGTAAATGATGCCTCGTGAGAAACCTGAGTTGCTGTTACTGTTTACATGGCTGACTGTGCACTGACTGTCAACAACATGAAACAGGACAGGAACATCTGTCTGGGTTTCCACTGGTGATCAGAACCTTCCTGGTGCAGCTTTCATCAATCTATCGACTAATGAAAACCCTCTTGTCCCTGATACAAGGACATGTGGCTGGACAGAGGACATGTGGCTGGACAGAGGACATTCATTCACATGTTTAACAGACACGATCTTGTTCTTCATCGTGGAAAATGAATTTCCTAAATCGAGTGTGATGCTGAAAGATGAACCCAGCAGCAGCTCCTTCCAGCCGGCTGCCATCAGACTCGTTATTTCAAGTTTTAATTATTTTCTTTTCTCAACACTTTTTGCACATTCAATAACTTACATTTGGTATTTTTACTTTAAAAATTACTTTGCACTGAGTATTTATTTTGTTTTTCTTTATGTTAATATATTCTATTCTTAACTTTATTTTTACTGCACATATTCTCTATTGAATATATATTTTTTACTTGTTGCTTCCCTGCCTGAGTGTCTGTGTTTGGTTGTTGCTGTCGTAACTATATCTACATCACATGTAATTTAACAACAGCTGCTTGGAAGTGCTCAAGAAGAAGTAGAAAAAGTAAACACAGTAGAAGTACAGAAAGTAGAAAAGTTGAACTAAAAGTAGAACAAGTAGAAATATCGACAAAAGTAGAACAAGTAAAAGCAGAAAATGGAAAAATAAAAGTAGAAGCATGGGGAAGTAGTTACAGTTCACACCAACAGTGAGTTAAAGGGGAGATGCTGATTGTCTCCAATGACTTCTACAGTAAACAGTAGTAGAAAAAAGTAGAATGTGTTGAAAAGTAGAAAAAGGCTGAACAGGAGCAGTGATGTGTTAATAATCTGACAGTTGAATAGTCTGTGTTGCTCTAAGTCTAAACACGAACAGGAGGTGCACAGTGAAGCTAACCCTGTGACCAGAGGAGGCAGCTGTACTTTAGCAAACATCTGAATTCACACACCAACACCCCGGAGTGTTCGTGTTTTATAGTACAGTCTGGTCCACGCATACACTATATAATATACATTTATATACAGTAAATAATATATATTTATATACAGCCTGGTCCACGTGCTGTGGCGTGGACCACGGACAACACAAACACACATGGTGCTAGCAGAAGCTAAGCTAACTCTCTAGCCTGGTATCCCTGATCGCACCACGTGGACTCTGACTTGTCCCACTACTCCTCAACAATAAAAAATAATAATAATGTTGACTAAATGTGTCCGTGGTCCTGTCTCTAGGTATTCTGCTGCTGCTGAGAGGATCCTCAACACGTGTCTGCAGCGTCGCGACGACCCCACGGCTCGCGCCCCTGTCCCGCGACTATCCACGCGGTGAAAACACAGTGTTGATCCACAGAAAAGCCCTCACACGGTTGACTGTGTGGTATCGTTAAGGTACCCACGGTGTACGGGTCATCCAGCAGCGTGGCGGTGTAGGCCTCAAACTCAACACGTTACAATGTAACACAATGTAACTTCAAAGTAACTTTAACAGGGCCACAGAGCAGCTGCAACCGTGCGGAGGTTACTGTACCTGGTCTCATGTTGTCCGGATTAAAGCGTTAGAAGGACACGGTCTGATCTGTCTTGGTCCGTCCTGGTCCTCTTTGCTCCTCTCTGCTCACACTGAGACCACATGGACTGTCTCTCCTTCTGTGGGTAGAGGCTGCAGGATAAACAGCTCCTGGGTGCAGTACCGCCACCTACTGGCGTGGAGGGTAAGTAAATAGTTTTGCATTTGTACGTGTGTGTGTGTGTGTGTGTGTGTGTGTGTGTGTGTGTGTTTCTTATTCTGGTCTATTTATTTTATATTGCACTACTGCCGTACCTGTCTGACTACCGAATGTCCTGTAAGCTGACAGGCTGGAGCCCAAACGGATCCTCGTTGTACCCCTGTACAATAAAGTAGTGATGTACCCATAGACAAAATAAAGACGCTTTATCATGTCTATGGTTGTACCTGTAATAAACAAAATTAACAACAGAAGACGAAGCAGAAGAAGAATGCTGATATGTGGCAGTAATCATAATAATACACAGAGAAGGCAGTAACCACAGACATAAGAATCTAGAGACGTCTTTCTTGTGTCTATGGCAGTAACGGTTCACAACCTGCCAGAAATTCAACAGCAGAAGAAGAAGATTCCCTGAACGCTGATAGGTGGCAGCAACCGTGGCAGTAACGACTCACAACCTGCCACAAATTCTACCGCAGAAGAAGAAGACGACACGTCACTGAGGTCGTACTGGTGGAAAGATGGCGACAACCTATGAGAGTTTCAGCCTGTAAGTGCTGCAGAACGACCCCATTCAGCTCGTAGCTTTATTCTGTGGTCCCGGTGAATGAAGAAGTCTCCGGGAGGACTTCGTAGTGACGCGGCTAACCACAGACATGTCGGTTACAGCGTGTAGGAGCTAGCTCTGTGTGGCTCGTCCTAACGTTAGCTGTGATTCTACAGAAAGTTTTCTGTTGGAATGACGACGTCTCATCGTCGATGTAACGGTCTCCGTGCTGAGTGAAGCCGGACTTTAATCACTGTGACGGACTCTTCTGGAAGAAGCAGCTGTCACAGCCTCACATTAACATGACGAGCTCTCACATGTGTCGTTCATGTCCCCGCTGCTGGGACCGTAGTGATGTCAGTGGTTATTAACGGCTCCTCCCTCTGTCCACCAGGCGCACCACACCTGAGAAGTTCTACATCGAGGCGTGTGATGACGGCTCCGTGGACGTCCTGGCTATCGACAGGGTGTCCACTCAGATGACCCTCACAGGTGAGCACAGAGGGTTGGAGGCGGGGGTTCAAAGTATCCAGCAGCTCACATGAAATCAAATCCACAACAACAATACAACAAAAACAAAATCAAGATACGTCAGCTTTTGAATATTAAAAAGATAGAATAAGATAAGAAAAGCATCATATTACTGCTCACAGTCCTTATTGGGGAGTGGGGAAGGATGATGATTGCTGGTGGGGTGGTTGGTCAGGGGTATCAAGATTTGTTGGCTGAAGAAGAATCTTTACTTTAAGGAAATTCCAGTCCCATTCTGATCTATATCCCGGTTGTAAACCCTAAACAATTACACAGACGCACACAGGGGCCATGTAGCATGTGTGCAGAGGTTACAGAGTGAGGGCACCACCACTTTCAGCACACCTGGAGCAGCTGGGGGTCAGTGCCTTGCTCAGCAGGACTGGCACCTCTCCAGCCACCAGTCCATGCTCTGTGCTTTGTCTGAACCAACACCCCTCTGGTTCCCAGCCCAAGACCCTACCTACTGAGCTACTGTTGTTGGGGGTGGGGAAGGATGATGGTTGTTGTAAATGAGCTCCTTGTGGGGAGGGTGGTCATCATGGTCTATTATGGTTTTTAGCTTAACCCTTGTGCGACCCTCTCCCACAGAGTCCAGTCTATGTCCTGTCACTTGTTCTAGTCAGTGAGACTCCTTCCCCAGTGTGGTAGTACATGCACTGCAGACCTCTAAGGATCTCAGTCTTCTCCTTGTCCACGGCGTTTGTGTTTGCAGATTATTATCCAGACCACACCCAAGTATTTATGAGTCTGCACAGTCTCAACAGCCTCTCCTCCTATGCAGACCTGTTGACTGGGCAGCTTTGTTCTCACTGAAGTCCACCACCGTCTCTCTAGTCTTGGTGGTGAGCTGATAGAGCTCAGCTGCGTGTGAAGGGGGGTGGGGAGTATTATGGTTGTTGGTAGAATATCTATCATCCATCATCTACACCAACTTTATCCTAAAGAGCAGTGGGTCTCTATCTTTTTTCTCCTGTTCAGTATTCAGGGCCCTGACCCCGCCCCTCTCCCCCATCATGGCAGGTACTCGGTTTGGTTTAATTGCACACTTGGAGTATCATTATCATTCCAAGGGAGTAAAAAAGTCTCACATCCAAAAATATTTCACAAATTCAGCCATTAGTAAACAAACAATCCCAAATGCAGTGATCAGAAGCCGGATACCTCGAACTACGAGCTGCTCCCAGGAACAATTCTTAGAAACATGATGTTTTCTAATCATTTCCCCTTAAAGTTAGTCATCTTAGTAAAGATCAAAGGTATTCAAGGTGAAAACTGTTTGGAGCAGTGAGGAGGACTTTGAAGAGGAAGAGGAGGAAAAATCTTCACCAAACACTGAACAGCAGTGAGTTAAACTCCACAGACTGGATGGTGCTGGGATCCTGTTTAATGTGGAGTTTATACTTGATGGTATAACCTGTCCAACCCCACACCACAACACAGTCTCAACATCAGTGAAAGTCATTACAGCGTGAAGATGTTCAGATATAGGAAACACGCAGCAGTGATGACTTGGGTCTGATGTGGGTAAAAAACAAAAAGTAAACAGAGAGTTTCCTCTGGTTTGAGGAAACGTCAGCAGTGTGTGATATTGAAGAATAAAGATCTGAGAAAGTTGTTCAGATAATTGATGACGTGAGTCTCAAGATCATCTTCTGACGTAGAACCACTCTCGGACTGTCAGGCTGCTTCAGACTCAGCTGGAGGGAGGAGATACATCTGTTGCCATGGTAACCAAGACTGAGGAGATACAGAGAAACTCAGGGTTTGAAGAAGAGTTTAGAGTCTGTTACCACAGTGCCTGACTCAGAGTTGAAGTTACTCCTCTTTCTGGAACAAAAACCTCAGTTTCCCTCATCTCAGGGTGAACTAACTCAGAGTTTCACGCTTTCTGGAAGAGACTTTCATTCCTTGAAAAGCAGATCACATGTCAAAACAACTGCAGTGAAGATGGTCCACCCCTAAGCTGTGACGGCCACAGTTTGATGAGTCTGTGCCAGTTTTACCTTCGTCTGCTTTTCTGTGTTTCATATTTTCTGGAGCTTCGTTCATGCAGCTTTACTTTGATCACTTCACAAATCCTCCAGTTTCCATCCTAGTTCAGATAATCCAGCAGCTGTTTCTCCTCTGACCCCCAGTGAGGAGGGACATCCCTGCGTCAGCCGACACCAGACCAATATGTGGACTCATGGGGACCATCCGCTTGGTGGCAGGTAAGCTCAGTGTGCTGTGCAGCCCTGGAAATCCTGGTGAGGTGGGTGATTCTCATTTCTAATCACCTGCTTGTTGAAGGCATGTACCTGGTAGTCATCACGAAGAAGAAGAAGGTGGGGGATCTACTGGGCCACGCTGTGTGGAAGGCTCTGGACTTTGACATCATCTCCTATAAGAAGACAATACTCCACCTCACAGACAACCAGGTTTGTCCCTCTGTCTCTTCATGGTGACTTTAATTTGTCACCGTTAGATTCCTTGAGGTTCTGTGTGGTCGAATGAAGCAGAACCATTCACTGATCTGGGTCTCCTCAGAGCTCCATAGATTATTGACATGTTTCCATGACAACAGTAAGTGATGCTAGTGTAAACATTTGACGTTTGGCCCTTACAGATCATGTTGTATGTTAGCTTCTGCTCTGTCTTCAGAATTGTACAAATTTCCATCAGAGCTTTTATTAAAGTGACTGAGTGTGTTATGACACTTGTAGCAGTACCTGCAGTGTCCTCTAGATGGCATCAAAGAAACACTGTTAGTGGAAACAGCTCTGCAGAGTTACAAAGAAGTCTCTCACAGCTGAAGTTGAATGGACCTCAATAGTAGAAACAGCTGCAGCACCAATCAGACATTATCTAATCCTGAATGTGATGGACTGTATCCCCAAAGTCTCCCACTTAGTGGCAGCAGTTACCTCTGCTCCAATCAGTACTTTTGATCTATCTCTCTCTTTTTGCAGATGCAAGACAACAAGACCTTCCTGTCCATGATCAACCACGTGCTTCACACCGACGGCTTCTACTTTGCAACAGACTACGACCTGACCCACACTCTGCAGCGCCTGGCCAACACCAGCCCTGAGTTTCAGGAGATGAGCCTCCTGGAGAGGGTAAGGAGAAGAAATAACACTCATCTCCAGGTGGAGGCCACACCCACCTCTGCCTCAGTGCTTTGCAGTAACATGTGGTCACTGTCCTCGCTCCAGGCAGATCAGCGGTTTGTCTGGAACGGTCACCTCCTGAGGGAGTTCACTGCACAGCCCGAGGTGAGACTGGATCCATGTTAGTCACTGCATCACTAAGAATCTAGAATGATCTTCAGACTCCAGGTCTGACCACTGAAGTCATCAGGTGGGCTTCACCGCACCTGTAGATCAGGTCAACCCAAAACAGGAAGTACCTTTCTACTGAAACTTTACTTTTCCAATAACAACCCAGTTCAGCCATGAGGTCACAGTTTAGTGCAAAAGGACTGGTCTGTGGATTTACAACCACAGACCAGAAGAGTTGGGACGTTGTGTAAAATGTTGATAACAACAGATTCTGATGGTTTTAAATCCATTAAACTCAGAATTCATCATCAAACACACCTGCTCCTGTTAGACTGAGGGGCTAAACCTGTACCTGGTCCAGTACCGAGGAGCTAAACCTGTACCTGGTCCGGTACTGAGGGGCTAAACCTGTACCTGGTCCGGTACTGAGGGGCTAAACCTGTACCTGGTCCAGTACCGAGGGGCTAAACCTGTACCTGGTCCGGTACCGAGGAGCTAAACCTGTACCTGGTCCGGTACCGAGGGGCTAAACCTGTACCTGGTCCAGTCCCGAGGAGCTAAACCTGTACCTGGTCCATCATCTAACTCTGCTCTGTCTTCACAGCTGCACAAGTTTGTGTTTCCTGTCGTCCATGGCTGTATCCTTCTGTGTGGTGTGGTGGAGGGGGGGGTCTGTCTGCATGTGCTGATCTGTCCATAGATATAGTTTCATGTGTATCACACTGTTTCCTGTGAGTGCTGTTGGTTTCCTAACACGTCTGTGGTCCAGTCATCACCATGAAGTCCTGCTGCATCAATGGGAAAGTGTTCGAGTGGAGCATCATCTCCAGGAGGAGCTGCTTCAGAGCCGGCGTCCGCTACTATGTTCGAGGTAACCACTGTGGTTTTAACGTGTTTCAGGAGATCAGATCATAGAGAGGCATCTGTTCACACTTTTATTCGTGTGTCTCCATCCTACAAACCACTTGTGTTGAGATGTCACTACGGCAACGTCGAGGTCGCACACTCATCACATGACAAGTAAACAAAGAGAAAATAGGAAACAAAGCTGAGCCTCTGTGTGTAAAGTCCAACAGATGCTCTGTTGAGTAAAACTATCAACTGTGTGTGAAGGACCAGGTGACTGATGTGAAAGCATCTTGTGCATCTCCATCCCTCTGATCTGCTTCTGGTTCATGTGGAGAACAGTGAATATGGAGCATCTGTTGTTCCTGAAGTTTCATCTGAGTTCATATTTTAGGCAGAGTTAGCTCCAGTCTTGTAGCTTCTAGTCCTGGTTCCCGTGGTGCAGCCATCTTTGGAAACAACTTCCCACCACTGTCCACCAAGAGGAGAGTGTTTCTCATCGTACACAGTTTTTCTCAGCTTGTTGCTTCATCACTGAGTTGATTTGCAGCCAAGTCCCAGTGTTTCTGTTGCAGGGAGTGTCTGAGGATTGGATGATGAGTGTTTTTGTCTGTGAGTTACTTAGTGTTACATTTATATCTTTTTTCTTTGAACTTCTGTAGCAATTAGTTCCTGCTGCTTTGTTTCCAGTGACTGTAACAGTGTCATCTCCCACATACCTTTCTATTCCCTCCTTCGTTTTACCACGAACAGAACATAATCCTGTCTGTCTCTCTCTGTCTGTCTGTCTCTCTGTCTGTCTCTCTGTCTCTGTCTGTCTCTCTGTCTGTCTGTCTGTCTGTCTGTAGGCATTGATTCAGAAGGACATGCTGCTAACTACGTGGAGACAGAGCAGATTGTGCAGTACAACAGTGCCAAGGCTTCATTTGTTCAGGTGAGACACACACACACACACACACACACACACACACACTGCTACAGGAGGCTACTGAACAGTCAGTATCATGTGTCTGGACATGTGGACCACTGGGTCTCTCAGATGTGAAGATGTGAATGATCCTTTGTGTTGTGTGTGTTCACAGACCAGAGGCTCCATCCCCTTCTACTGGTCCCAAAGACCCAACCTCAAGTACAAACCAAAACCACAGATCAGCAAAACGGTCAACCATGTACGCTGATTTCATCATTATTATGAAACGATTCCCTCTCTGGATTTGAAATGTTCATGTTTGTCTTCATCTCTGTTTTCAGTTGGATGGTTTCCAGAGACACTTTGACTCTCAGATTATTCTCTATGGTCGACAAGTCATCTTGAACCTGGTAAAAAACTAATCGTCACATCTGTTTAATACAGTTCAGCTTCATTTAGAGTGAAGATGATCTTCAGAAAAATACACTGAGCAGGTTTCATCTTAGAGGTGAATTCATACAGAGTGTTGATCTCCTCCTCCTCCTCCTCCTCCTCCTCCACATGAGTGTCATGTTTGGAGGTTTTCTGGATACATTATGTTGGTTACTGACAAAATCCACCATGTGCCTGATAAACCTTCAGAGGGAGGCTCCACAGGATTGTTTGACACCATTTGTGACATCAAATAATAAAAAGTGTGTTGTCACCTCCTGAGATGTGGTGACATCATCAGACACAGACTCCTATAGTTTTCCAAAAGGCTGCGTGCTTCATTATTGTACATTGTAGAGTTATGAAGCTGCTCATTTAGAATAGTTTGCAATGATTTTTGTTAAAAACTCTGAATTCTGTCTTGTTGTTTTCCACAGATCAATCAGAAGGGCTCAGAAAAGCCTCTGGAGCTGGCCTTTGATAAGATGGTGTCGGGCTTGGGTAACGGGATGATCAAGTAAGACACCAGCAGCTCCCCGTGCAGCTGTGCTCTGGTAATCACTGAACCTGGAGCTGGTTTAGGTTAAAGCCTTGTTCTCTGCAGGTACGTAGCGTTTGACTTCCACAAGGAGTGCAGTCGGATGAGGTGGCACCGGCTGCAGATCTTACTGGACATGGTGACTGAGATGCAGGATGAGTTTGGGTCAGTGTCCACGGGGTCAGGTGTTACTGCTGCTCGTGTTCTGCATGAAAGGTAACACTGTGTGTGTGTGTGTGTGTGTTCAGGTACTTCCTGGTGGATGCTGATGGGAAGGTGCTGCTGCAGCAGGACGGGATTTTTCGGAGCAACTGCATGGACTGTTTGGACCGGACCAACGTCATCCAGAGCCTGCTGGCCCGCCGCTCGCTGCAGTCACAGATGCAGGTAGAGACCCACAATCATAACCCTCAGCACAACTTTTCATTTCTGTGATAACACAAAGTCAAATGTGTTTCTTCTTCATGTACATGCTGGTATTAGTGTGTACACATGATACAAATACACTATCAGGACAATCCTGTTCACACTCTGGACACACATGATGCACACACTGGTTTAAAGAGCATTGCATGGTTTCAAAGTTACACAAAGCACACACACAGACACACACAGACACACACATCCAAACATGTATTCACTGGTTAAACAGACACACACAGTGAATCCCTCCTGGTCACTTTCACCAAATAAAACCACGCTGGACATTTGAAACATGAAGGTCTTCACTCAGCTGGACACAGCTCAGTCTCTTTACTGGGATTCCCCCAAACTCCACTGCAGCTCTCAGTCTGTCCAGACATCTGGAAGTCTCCTCCCATTGTTCCCAGTGAAGACAGAGCAGCTCCTGAATCCTAACTGCTGCCAGAAACTGTCACTTTAAATACTGTGAGATCTTCAGAAATGAAAGATGGAACATGTTCATCAGAGGGATAAGAAGTTTGTAGATGTTTGTGCAGGTAGTGGTCATCTGTGGGAGACAACCATATGTCCTCACTGAGCTTCAGGCTCTGAGCCGCTGGTCCTCCTCAGTGATGCTGGTGATGCAGCGTGTGTGTGTGTGTGTGTGTGTGTGTGTGTGTGTCTGCAGAGGATGGGAGTCCTCCACATGGGCCAGCGGATTGAGGAGCAGACAGACTTTGAGAAGATGTTCAAGAACGGTGAGTGTTGCATCAGAGTGAAGATGACACAGTGAGCAGCAGCACCAACAGACCTCTGAAGGAGCTCTGTGGTCAGGACTTCAAGCCTCAACAACAGGTCCACAGTACTCATAGTCTAACCAAAGCAACTGAAGATCAGTTGATATAAAAACCTGAAGCTCACAGTGAACCTCTCCTGGTCACAGTCTTAGACCCACAGCCGGTCTCTGCTCAGCTGTGTGACAGACTCTGTGAAGCATCAGGTGTGATGGTGTCTTCTGCTAGTTTGTGATGTTTTCATGTCCGTGGTCTGTCTGTTGCTTCCAGCCTGGGCAGACAACGCTGATGCTTGTGCCAAGCAGTACGCCGGCACCGGTGCCTTGAAGACTGATTTCACCAGGTCAGTGTTCACCCAGCAGACTGGTAAACACACCAACTGGTCTGTTCAGTCACTGGTTTCTGGTTCTGGGCTTCAGGTTCATTAGAGTGGTGCTGTGTACTCTGCAGAGTGATCCTCTACTCAGGACATGTACTGAACCCAGTTTACAGTTGTGTACTTCAGTGTTTATTCAAATGTGAAGCAGTGGCCTGTTGACCTGCATGTTTCAGGACAGGGAAGAGGACTCAGTGGGGACTCCTGATGGACGGCTGGAACTCTATGATCCGCTATTACAAGAACAACTTCTCTGATGGCTACAGACAGGTGGGTCCAGGTCATGGTCCTGTTCAGTGTAAATATATGAGGTACTGCTGGTATCCCTCCCTGCTGCAGTAACGTCACTACCACCACTGAGAGTATGATGCAGCATCATGTTCAGCTGCTGTGTTTGATGCAGGACTCCATCGATGTGTTTCTGGGGAACTATGCTGTGGATGAGGCGGACTGGACCACTCCACTGCGGGACCCCAAGGACTGGAAGTTCCTGACGGTAAGGAGGACGCCACCAGACCCAGTCCCTCACAGTCTGGATCTGTTTCCTCACACTTTCAATGTGTCGTCTTTTTCTTTTCCAGTTGCCGATCATCATGGTTGTTGCGTTCTCCATGTGTATCATCTGCCTGCTGATGGCTGGTGAGACAAACTGCTACACACCTCAACTAACAGCTGATTTTGTAACAACGTTGGTTTAACTCACACACTGTTGATAGAAGCAGGTGTGACGTCACCCATTAGTTTGTGGACTCCAAGAGATCAGCATCTGAACGTCGCCATGTTGGTTAGTTGAAGTGACCATATTTGGTTATGAAGGGAGCCATGAGGAGGCAGGTCTGACCGTTGAACCTGAGGACACTGTCCAATGAGGATGAGTTCGGTGCTGCTCTGATTGGAGACCAGACTTGTTGATCCAGTGAACCACACCCCTCAATATTCCTCTGTTTGAAGGCTGATATCTACTTAAAGATAAATGATTTTCAGATGGACCACCTGTCAATCAGACTAGCCCCGCCCCTAACTCCTCCCCCCAGATCTCTGAGAAGAAGAGTTGACTTTATCTGATGACATCAGAATGACTTGTGGAGAAATGTATTGATGAATATTTCAGGATTGAAGATGAGGATGTTTGGATTGAAGTCAGTTGGAGCAGCACCTGGTGGCTGCTGGTGGTATTACACTGTTTTGGCTTCATTGTTGAGCCTCAGTAACTTTGTCCATTTGTATAAACAGTCTGTGGTTTAAACATTAAGTCTGTCTGCACTAATCAGTGTCTACATGATGTTGACAGTGAATAAAATGAAATATGTCCACACTCAGTTTGTCCTTCTGTCTCCTGTCAGGTGACACGTGGACTGAGACTCTGGCCTACGTCCTGTTCTGGGGAACAGCCAGCGTAGCGACCTTTGGCCTTATCGTCTTCAATGGGAAGGACTTTGTGGATGCTCCGCGGCTGGTCCAGAAGGAGAAGCTGGACTGAATGTGTGTGTGTGGAAAGCAGCTGGGCCCCGGCGAACTCACCACCTCATCCTCCAGCTCATCATCGCTTTACCCCCAGCATCAGCAGCAGGCCTGGAGCCTGTACTGAGAGGCTGGGGTGGAGGAGGGTGCTGGGCAGCGGGGCCGGCCCGGTGTCCAACAACAGCTGGACCACAGACTGGGAGCACACGGGCCTGCTGCTGTCCACACTGAAGCCGCTGCAGTGGACAGGACCGTCTGTCCACACTGACTCTCTGGAGCTTGTTTGGAGGAGACGTGACTGTGGGATGTATCATTAATTCATTCCCTCCATGGGATCAGAGTCTCTGCAGCTGTGGTGATGTCACAGCTGCAGATGATTGACTGTGTGTACTGTTAATTTGCCTTTTTAATTTCTGCAGGTGTTAATGTTTGACCCAGAGGAGCTCCGTCCCCGGGGACACTCTGCCTGTCCACAGCTGTCCTGTTCCGGGCTCTCTGAGACATCTTCTCCTTCTCACTGACTGTAGCATTAAAGGCCTCAGCTTTTAAATCTCCTTTGGCAGCTTGTTGAACGGTGCAGCAGGCACTCGGTCACTTCATAAGGTCTACATGTCTGTCACATATTTAACATGTTTATGATGGGACGGCTCAGACACAACACTGCAGAATGTAAATAAGAAGCTGGTAAAGTCCAGGTCTGAGGAGTCAGGTCAGCAGCTGGACCCAGCTCCTGCCTCTGGATGTTGTGTCATTGACTTTCTCTTTGACTCGCCTTCACACCCTCCATCCAGCTGTGGTTCAGGATGGACAGGAGTCACTGGAGCACACTAGTTAAATTCAAGCTCTTGTTGCGTTAGGTCCAAAGAGTTATTTTTCTGAGTCATGGTTTGATCCACCAGCTCCATCCAGCGTGCTCCTCCTCCTCTGACCTCCACTGACTGAAGCTTTGAGTTTCTCTGTAAAGCTACAGAGGATCCCATCAGATCAGCAGGTTTCACAGCAGCTGGTCTGACGCCAGCAGATCCTCATGTCTGCAGCTGACTGCATTAGACTTTCTACCATGTGACTGACTGACCTGACATCTGAACAGGTCAACCTTCTACACACAATAACTGCTAGTGGTGTGATGTAAATTCATGTGGGACTGAGTGCAGGACTGCGTACTTGTCTGTAATGGATGGAGCTTCCTCCTGCACGGTGCGATGAAGATGCTGCTGCACTGGGAGGTGTGTGACGGCACCGAGTGGACCAGGGAGGACTGTGCTGGTTGTGTGTGGACGGGGTGATGGGACAGTTCAATAAATTCCACCAAATGTTGAGATTCCTGAGTTGTTGATTTGGAGTCAGATGTGGAGCAGACGTCACAGTGTCAGAGACTGTCCTTCAGGACAGTGAGAGGACAGGTGTGGACAGGTGTGTCCCACAGTCTGGGCTGAGAAGACTCTCACATCCAGAACACATGAAGGACCACGTGGTGTTTTGTCCAACATTATATTCTGTCTAAACTAAATTAAATAAAGAAACAATAAAAATCCATCAGTAACTAGAGAAACAGAAGGTGTCAGGTTACATGTTACATCACTTATAGGATTGTACGAAGCCCCTGAAGGGACATGAAGAAAAAAAAAATTTGACGGAGAAAAAAAAAGTGCAGGTATCTCGCGTGCGAGATACCTGCACTTGTCCCTTTAAGGCTCCATAGGATGACCAGTTTATAAAACCAGTTTATAAAAATACATAAAACACACATTTCCAAAAATAGATGCTGACAGTGCATCATCCACAAATCAGAAGGTTCTGGTTCAGTCCCAGGCAGGTCACTGCATGTGGTCTCTGTCTCACACAGTGTGTTGTCAGGGGGGGGGGACCTGTTACCACGGAGAGTTTATCAGATGACATCAACCAGTGTCCAAAGGTAAAACCTCAGACCAGGTCATGTTATTATTTGTGGTTACTGAAACAGTCTCCAGATGATGTGACCTCATCAGTCCTGAGCTGAAGCCTCAGTTTCCACCTGCACACCTCAGCCGGTCACTGGTTATGTTGCACTGAGGCCTGGAGCCTGTGCAGACTGATGAAGCCACCCTGGCCCTTCCTGTCCACTTTGCTTTCCACGTGCACCCGGTCCCAGATGAGGGATTTGCTGAGTCCTGGATGAGCAGCAGAGACACTGAGATGTGGGTCAGAGTTCAGGAGATGGACACTGAAGCTGCTGGTCAGGGACTCGTGCTCTGCTGTAACGTAACGCCTGATTGTACATCAGCCTGCAGCCACGTGTTCACCTCTTGTTTATTGTCACCGTGACCTCTGATGAACCCACAATGTAAAAACCTGTTGTGTAATTGTAGGAGTGCTTATCTGCATCACTGAGGTCTTCATGCTGTTAATAAGTTGTTTCCTTTGACATCAGCTGCAGTGATGCAGCAGTAAACTCAGCAGGTGACTGTTGTGGTGTCATCATCTGATCATCTGCTGCTTCATTTCATTGTTTTATTGTTTAATGTCAAATCCAACCACAGAGGTTCAGATTGAACTGAGATAAGATCGGATCAGATCAAACTTTAATCATCCCAGCAGCACAGAGGGAACATGTATAGAAACAAGATTTAACCACAAAGTGGACATGAAAACTCCACAGCAGAGGAAAGGCAGTGTAAGAAAGAAGCAGTGTGTTGTATGTGGTGAGTGGCTGAAGATAAGATAAGACAGATATGTACAGAGTTAACTTCCTGTTGAACAGTGTGAGGCTGCTGGAGCAAGGAGCTGGGGGGAGGGGGTCGTCCATGATGGATCCATCCTCCTCTCACCCAGCGGCTCCTGTGTCACTCAGGAGGTCAGTGTCCACACCCTGGATGTTCACCATTTTGTCCTCTGGGTACTCCGGGTACTCCCATTACTCAGGGTACTCGGGGTAGTCCGGGTACTCCCAGTACTCTGGGTACTCCGCATACTCCGGGTACTCTGGGGAACTGTTCAGTACTTTTGTCATTTGTTTGATTGGCATGAAGTCAGCGCTCTGTCGACTCGGTACTCCGGGTCCTCCGGGTACTCCCCCGGTACTCTGGGTACTCCGGTTTCCTCTGGTTTCCTCCCACCACCCAAACACATGCTGGTTGGGTGAACTGATGAGTCCACACTGACCACAGGTGTGAGTGTGTGTTTGTGTGTTGGTTCTGTGCTGGACTGACGACCTGTCCTGGGTGGACCCGCCTCTCGCCTGCTGCCAGCTGGGACGGACTGCAGCAGAACCAGCTGGATGAGCAGCTCACAGAGAGGACACAGTGAAACTCTGGGACTCAGATGCTTCCTCCTGAAAAAACTGATCCTGCTGTGACGCAGTGTCAGTGAAATCTGAGGTCAGATGCTCAAAGGTGGATTTTTTATGGCAGGACAGAAACTGCAGAGTCACGGGGGGATGGGGGGGGGTCACTGAGAAACCTGCTCATTAGATTGTTGGAGCTTTGAGACCATCAGGAAACTTGAGTGTGATCCATCCTGCTGTGGATCCACATGATGTTACAATGAGCTGAGAGATGTTTGAAGAACCTGAAGCTTTCCTGTGCAGCAGCCTCTGGTGTTTCTTCACCTTCTGGTGTTTCTGCTGCAGCTTCCTTCTTCCAGTAAACTGTTGGTTTGGGAATCTCTTTATCAGACACATGACGTTAGCTATTATGTTATTTATCAGAGAGGGAGCAGTAATGGCCGTGGTACTTTGATCCCATTGTGTTTGATGCACAAAGTGGTTCGACATTTATTGCTTTATTGTACATCTATTGCTTCTGTGCCAGTTTTTTTCCACCTGTCCCTGTGGAGGGGCTGTATTGTTTTATGATGCTCTTTTCCTTTTGTACTTTGTGATACTGTTAAACCTGGAGTCTGGTAAACCATCTGCTTACACTGGCAAATCTGGGGATTTAAACATCACAAGCTGAAATACGAGATGACACATTTTCACCATGTTTTCATATTTATAGAGTTCACAGGAAGTCAGTGCAGAGAGGTGTTCACCATCTCAGTGGAAAAACAAGGTTTATATGGGTCACAGGAAAAGTAATGAACAGGAAATATTGAGAAATATTGAGAGTTTGAAACATAAAAACACATTTACACAATTATAGTTTTTATATTAATTTATCTGAATTTTCTCCTTATATATATATTTTTAATTCTTCATCTTTTATCATGTAATCACTCATTTTTAATGTTTTTTTCATGTTTTTATTTCTTTATCTCTGAGTCTTTGGCTTGTACTGTACAGCATTTTGAATTACAGTGGATTTGTGTGTATGGTGCAGTGTAAATAAAGTTTAATTGATTAATAAACAGAGGTTTGAACTTTTTAGCGAGGCAATGGAAATTAAATATCTTGGTTTACTGCTGGTTGAAATAAAAAATAACATATTGCTGGAGAGGCTTTCACCAACAATAATGAAGATATCTAGCAATTAGTTTGGAGAAAAAAAAAAAACTAATTTCTTCACATTGGAGGAAATTACCGTATTCTCCGGACTATTAGCGCACCTGTCCATAAGTCGCTATTGAATGTATTGCAACAGTTTCATGTGGTCCACTCTGACCGGATCTGATGTGACGACACTAAATGTATCAGCGGCACGGAGCTTGCTAGCTTGTAAAAAGCTAACGAGCTTCGTGCCGCCGATACATGAGAAACACCGGTGTTTAAGTTCAAAACGTCGGAAAAAAGTAGCGGCTTATAGTCCAGCAATTATGGTAGAATAAAGAGTAAAAAGTGAAAAGCAACATAATAAAATATAGGAAGGGGGATATTATTTGGTTAATATCAGCTCCAAGCTTCACGAAGCAGACAAAACAAGAGCCGGTGTTACCTCCGTGCTGGTTCTAGTCCTGGTGTTGGTTCAGATCCAGTTCCTCCTATGATCCGGTTTGTTTTTCCTCTGGCAAGGAGCCAAGTTGCGGCCACGTCACTGCGTCACCGTAAGACGTCTGTACGTCACTGTATGCAGCCGGTTCCCCAACAAGCTAGCAAGCTAGCTGCTGCTAACAAACTACTGTTACCCTGTTACTGTCAGTCCATTAAAACATTAATTTTCAGCGGACATTCTAGTTACAACATGACTGAGTTAACAAAGCAGTGTTGCATCGCTACGTGTGGTATTTATTCAGTTTTTGGAAATTACGACGTCCTTCCTGGTGGTCAAGGAGGCGGGGCCTGCTGAGTACCAGTTTTATCCAGTGGAGCCGGTGCTCACGGCGGCAAGTACCCCTGACTGCAGCCTGGTGATCGGGGCGGAGCTCAGCGTCAGCATGCTATTGGCTGAATGGAAGATTTGACTCGGCCGAGCGGACATTGTCCGCATATTAAAACGTGGATGCATTTATAAAATTAGAAACTATGCTGTGTGATCATTATACAGTTAAAAGAATCAACCTCAGAATAAATCATGTCATATAAATAATTTTAAACAGCACGTAATTCTACAGGTATACAAAATAGATACTTCAAAATAAAACGGATATATTTGTGGCAGAAATGGCCTACTGTCTTATGTTCATAAGATAGTCACAAAACTGTAGTTTGGCAGTGTATGTGTATGTATTAGATACATGCATTACATGCATTAGATACACACCTTTCTGCCTCCTTGAACAGTTCGACTGTTTCTCCAAGGTGAATGCCTATGTTGACATCCTGAGCTGAACCTATTGGCCTCTTAGATAGAGCAGCCTCATAAATGATAAATATTGAACACAGATAGTGGTCTGTTAGGATTGATGGGGCATTACACTACACATCCAAGTGTATGGTTTGCTACTTCTCCTCAACTGAGCGGCGGTGGAAACACAACGAGCTGGTGCCGAGTCAGACACCAGCACGGAGCGAGCACCGGGTCTTGGTTGGTGGAAAAGGAGCAGGGCTCTGCAACCCGGGTCCTACAGAACCACTATCCTGCATGTTGGAGATGTTTCCTGATACATAAGTGAAAGTACTAGAATATTCAGAGTGCTGGTGTTTCAGTGTAGTGTTCATGCTTTGAAATGTTTTAAAGGTTTGTTTGTTTGTTGAGGTGGGATCAGAAGAGGAGGAAACAAAAGGCTTAAAATACCACTTCAGATTACTCTCAGTGAGACCTGCTGTGTGAGGGGCCGTAGGTCAAACTCCCAAGTCACCAGGTATTTACACACTGTTTACACTGTGTACACTATCCACACACACTAACAACCTGAATCCAATGATTTTATTAAAGGTGTCACCAGGTTTGTACGGGTGCTGTGAACCTGTTGTAAAGCCATGAGGACCACAGTGGAGGCAGAATGCAACAGGATCAACCAGACCACATTTGGTGTGTGATCGGATCACAGCCAGGTGTGAATGTAATCCATATAATGTGACTACATTCCTACAACCAACATAATCCCTGCAGAGAAGCTGATATGTCTTCTCCTGCACAACGTGACTGATAAACATCGACTGGAAACAGATGTGGACGAAGCAAGTGGAGCTTAAAACTGTGGCTAATGTGTAAAAAACTGTAGTACCACCAACAGTCACTAGGTGCTGCTCCAACTGACTTCAATACAAAAATCCTCATCTTCAATCATGAAATATTCATCAATACATTTCTCCACAAGTCATTCTGATGTCATCAGATAAAGTCAACTCTTCTTCTCAGAGATCTGGGGGGAGGAGTTAGGGGCGGGGCTCGTCTGATTGAGAGGTGGTCCATCTGGAAATCATTTCATTATTAAGGAGATATTAGGCTGAGAGAAGGGGAGGAGTTAGGGGCGTGGCCAGTTTTGATCACAGGCTGTTTACAGAGTGGAGCAAGTGTGACATCACCCGCTGGATTGTAGACTCTTATTTTAAAACCAGGAGTTTGGTATTTGAACGTGGCCATGTTGGTTGTTTGGAGGAGGAAGTGACCATATTTGGATATAAAGGGAGGAGTTAGGAGGCGGGTCTGACCCTTGAACCAGAGGACACTGTCCAATGAGGATGAGACTTGAGTTCAGTGCTGCTATCAGGCTCGTCAATCAGACTAACCCCCCCCGTGGTGTGCCACAGGTGACATCATAATCATTTAACCCCGCCCCCTCCTGTGTGATGTAAAACAAAGTTACTTTGGAAACAGGTGCAGAGGTGAAGCAGTCAGCTGACATCAGCTGGTTTTAATTCATCGTCTACAGTAATAACATGTGATTCAGCACAAAAATACAAACAGTGTTCTAATGATTGGATTATTACATGACACATATCTACAGTATATACACATTTTACATACATGAGGGTGTACAACGCAAATATTTCAGTAATAAAATGATGTTTGACACAACACATCCTCTCCTGGTTCACCCCTGTCTGAGTGACAGCACGTCAGCAGATAAAAAACTAGTTATCAAAAATAGTTATTTTGTAGCAAACAGATAATTTGTACACCTTCTTGCAAAGACCACACTGGTGAATCTGCCTACCACCTCAATACAAGCTATCATTAGATGAAATGATCATGAATCATCATCATTTTCCTCATGAGGAAAACATTCAGCCGACCTGGTGCGATAACGTTTCACCTGCAGCTCCCAGTACCAACATCAAATAACATGAATCTCACACAATAAAGGCTCATTGTTGCTCTGAGTGATGTAAACTTTACTAATGATTCAAATGTCTAAACACCGACACTTGAGTTTAGAAAAATCCATCAACAGGAGAAAAACTACAAGAGTCAGAAAGTAGCTGGACTCTGATCCCACTGTGGGACCTGGTTTTTCTACTAGTACACTGGACTGGACTGGACCCTGAACGACACACGGGGCTGAAACTGAAACATGTTGGCAGGTGTTAAAAAAACAACAGAGTAAGCTACATATCTACATACATTCATCAGACACTAGCATTTAGTAAACCGTGACAGAATACTGAATTACAGCTAATAGACGAGCTCTGTCTCCACTGATGACATGTTGAACAGAGCATCATGGGAATCTGGCTCAGACTTTAACACTGAGAGAGATCACAGCTGGAAAAGAGATTTTTATAAAGAGACACTTGATTTTTGTTTGGATTGTACGTCCTCCAGGACCCAGGACTGTCCACTACAGAGTGCTGGTCGGAGGTCTGTCCCGGTCCACCCACTAGGCGGACACTGCACTCACGGTACGCTGCCGCTTGTCCTGCTGTCCCTCTTTCCTCTTCCTGCAGAAGACGTACAGAGCGGTGAGGGGGACACAGCTGACCGAGGACACCAGCAGCAGCCCGATGAACACCTGGCCGAACGCAGGGTACTCCGTCACCTCCGACTTCCCCTGAGAGGAAACCACAGTTACACAGGTCTGCTGGACACTGTCTGTGCAGAGTTTAACCTGCTGCTCACAGCTGAAGACGTAACAACCACCAAGTCCAGCTGCAGCGATGTCATTACCACCTGGATGATACTTTACTTCCTGTCATTACATTACAGTTCATCACCACCCAAACACCTGCTCACACTCACTCTCATCATCACATTTTAATTGGACGGCACGTTTGACTGTTTACTTGTGTTCATGTAGGATGGAGAGGACTCTGTCTCTGTCCTCCCTCCTCTGATCATCAGCCCTGAGTCATCCATCACTGTGTTACTCTGCTGGACCTGTCCCATGCTCCTCTCATGTCTCAGTACTTGGACTATGTCCCCTGTTTTGGACTGACTTTAGCTGGACTGTTTTCATCCTGCTCAGGTTTGCAGTGTGTCCTCACCCTCACACCGACTTCCTGCCGAGGGTTATTCAAGGTGCTGGTGATGACCAGCTGGAGAATCATTAATATCTGAGGGGGGGTGATGTTACCTCAGGCAGGTTCAGCAGAGACACTTTAAATGGATCTGCTGAGATGATGTTTAAACCTCCTGCATCACTGCTCGCTTTGGAAATCTCACTCAGTCAGAGGAGACAGACTCAGAGTTTTATTTCTGATGGATAGGTCCTCAGGAGGTGGTTTCAGGCTCAGCTTTGTAGAACCAGAACTCTTCCTGTCTCTTTCATCCTGAGTGATGTTACACTGCTAAATAGCACGTAGCACGTTTTTGTTAACTTCATTTTCTTAAATTAAGTCTGTTTGTGTAGTTTCTGTTGTTGATGTGTTTTTTCTTTTCTATATGATCCTCTTTTCTAGAACCTGCTCTCATGAGGTTCCAAAAAAAGGACCCGCCAAGGTACAAGCAGGTACTAAACTGTGATTGGTCAGAATCACCATTACATCATCCTCACAGATCATCATCCCTGCAGCCTCCACAGTCTGCACACTGAGAGTCAGAAGAACCAGTTTCCAGTACAAAGATCCAATAACAGGCTTTAGATCAATGATGTTTAAAGAACCGGGTCAGTGGATCCTGAGCTCTGATTGGCCGGTCGGTGGAACAGCTGACGGAGGTTGTAGCAGGACCTCACATCTGTCTATCTGTCTATCTGTCTATCTGTCTATCTGTCTATCTATCTGTCTATCTATCTGTCTATCTATCTGTCTATCAGCTGACGGAGGTTGTAGCAGGACCTCACATCTGTGAAAACCTCGGAGGGAGCAGGTTTTTAACCAGGATCTAACTTGATGAACCAACAACATCTTTGAAGTTCAAACAAGTGGAAACATCTTCAAACTGTTTCTGTGACACCACAACAGTTATTCTGAAGACCACTGAACATCATCCTGCTGCTGCACCTGAGGAGGAGGCGGGGCTATCTGAGGAGGAGGCGGGGCTGTCTGAGGGCATGGAGGCGGGACTATCTGAGGTCATGGAGGCGGGGCTATCTGAGAAGGAGGCGGGGCTATCTGAGGGCATGGAGGCAGGGCTATCTGAGGAGAAGGCGGGGCTATCTGAGGGCACGGAGGCGGGGCTATCTGAGGAGAAGGCAGGGCTACCTGAGGGCACGGAGGCGGGGCTGTCTGAGGGCATGGAGGCGGGGCTGTCTGAGGGCATGGAGGCGGGGCTATCTGAGGGCATGGAGGCGATACCAAGGCAAGTTGAATGGAAGAGTGCTGGATCTATGTAGTGGAAAACCACCATTGGTTCCTGACCCCCACAGGACACCTTCAGAGGTCTGAGGAGTCCAGGTCTGATCTGGGACACCTTCAGGAGGTCTGAGGAGTCCAGGTCTGATCCAGGACAGCCTCAGAGGTCTGAGGAGTCCAGGTCTGATCCGGGACACCTTCAGAGGTCTGAGGAGTCCAGGTCTGATCTGGGACACCTTCAGGAGGTCTGAGGAGTCCAGGTCTGATCCCCCCTCCTGAGAATGAGCAGCCATGTGTAACATACTGTGTAATGAGCTTCACCGTCCTGCGGTTCATTAGCACCCTGCTGCTGAGAGGACCAGGTCCACGTGAGGCTCAGAGGGGCTGCGTTCACTCAAGAGAAACTTCTATCACATACTTGATTTATCATGAGGCGACACAGGAGCTGCAGACCTGCTGTGATGAACAGTGGTGGGGGTGTAGCTCGGTCTGATCAGATCCAGGTCTGATGGTTTCACCAGCGTCAGAGTCCAGCACATTTTAATTTGAATGTTACCTCCTCAAACATCTTCTCTGCAGGATCCAGCTTCTGCATCGTGATGGATTTCACAGAAACAGGAGATGTAGGCGGGACAAAGCTTTTGGAGCAATTTGATTGGATCATTGACACACAACCAAACACCAGAGCTAGCTCGCTAATAATACAAGATAACCTGCAAACTAACCAATGATACTGGTCTGGTTCCTACTACAGCTGCTGCTCTGCTTCCTGGTTTCATCTGAACTGTGCTGCTCATCAACACTTAATCAATACCAGACATTTAAAGGTCAAATCTGTTGAATGAATATTGACAGATATTGTCTGAGAACAGAAAAACATTGTTTTCTAAAACAAAATCCTCATGAAACAAAAATCCAATTATTTGGAGTATTTCTGAATGTTAATGTGACGCCACATGATCTAAGGTAGAGGTGTCAATCAGGTGCCCCGCGGACCAGGACCAGCCCACCACAGGGTCCAACCTGGTCCATATGAAGAATCAGCAGTGTGAAAATTACACAGAAGATATGAACTGTGGTTTACCACAACTTACATGTGTTTTGAATCATTTAAAAGGCAGAAGGATAAGTGGAGAGTCACTACACACATGTGGAGGGATATGGACATTTATAACAACTTCTACATCAGACAAACTGTTTAACCATCAAGTGACACATTCTCCAGTCCCACACAAACTGAGACCAACTGTGTCATTGGAGATGAACTGAGATCTGTAATATGTGCACATGATAAACTGAGCCAGGCTGTTGTTGTTGTTGTTGTTGTTACTTATTCTTCATTTCAGGCTGATAAAATGTTTGAAAGAACAGTTATTTTAATATAAACTTCCTGTTGATCTACTTCTTCTTCTTCACACTGAAACAAAGGGAAACATTTGGAGCTGTTGTTATTTTAGGTTATTTTGCTGGGATTGAATAGTTTGTCCTCTTCAGCTCCAACTGGGCTGAATGTGGCTCCTGAACTGACATCACTTTGACGTCCTGGTCTGAGGACGATGCCCTGTCCCCACTTCCTGTGAAATGAAGGTGAACCATCCAGGACACAGAGTCCACTGGAGGGTTCAGTACAAACCTGAGGTTTCCACCTGTTACTACTGCTCCACACTCAGAGGGAAGCATCGTGCGTTTTACTCCACTGCATTGATCAATGTCTCAGTTTCACATCCGTCCTGTGCAGTGACGGCCACGTACCTCCAGCTGTTCAGCGCTGGTCAACACCGGTTGGTAACAGGAGCCTTTCACAGAGTGTCCCCTCTCTCCCTGAACATCCTCTTTTTGTCCAACCACCACTAACGCAGAGTCCCGGGGGCCGGATGCAGGCCTCGCCCCCCGCCCCGACTCTTGCAACAGCAGAGGGTCAGTGGCTCAGAGATCTGCTAACGACAGCCAAACACTCAGCCCTGCAACACTTTCACTTCCCGGTCCGCAGCTTCCTGCAGGGCTGCTGGATGAGGAAGGTCCTCACACACACACACACACACACACATATATACACACACACATATGTACACACACACATATGTACACACACACTCACTCACATATACACAGCCCATGGCCAACATGCTCCTTCATCACTCCCAACACACACTACAGTTCACACAGCTGAAAACAACAGAAGCAGCAACACTCCCTCAGGTTTGTTTGATAAAAACTTAAAAACTACAAAATGATTTTCCTGAAGAAGACACAGTGTCACAATAATTAACTGATTACAAAGATCAAAGATCTTCAAAAGAATAAAGTAAAAGTAGGAAAGGTGAAAACTAGAAAAAATAGAAGTACGAAAAATAAAAAAGTAGAAAGACTAGAAGTACAACAATAGCAGAGGAAGTAGAAAAAGTAAAAAAAGAGAAAATAGAAGCAAGAAAAATAGAAAAGTAGAACCAGTAGAAGTACAAAGGCAGAACAGCAAAAGTGAAAGCAAAAATAGAAGTAGAGAAAGTAGAACCAGTAGAAGCAGAAAGGTGGAAGTAGAAAATGTAGAAAGAGAAAAAACAAGAGTTGATTTTTCACGATCAGGCCCCGCCCCCTAAATCTTAGTTGACATGGGATGATAAAAAGTAGTTTTAATAAGATGTGATCTCCAGCAGAGGGTCTCAGACTGTAGACGTCTTCAGCTCAGAAGTAACAAAGTGACAAAGTTCCCATTTCTTCAAACAACAACAACAACAACAGGTGAAACATCACCTCCTCTGTGGTATCTGCAGTAACCACCAAACTCTTCATTCATCTCAACAACAGAGCAATATGTGCTGAAAGTGACAGTGTGCAGCGTCTGGTTTCCACTGAGTCTGATGCTTCATCCACACATGCAGCTGACCTCTGCTGTGTTTGTGGTGCACATCACAGCCTGTATTTTGTGGTGAAGCTCAGAGATGTTTTGTTCTCAGACCAGTTGGTTCAGTGTGTGACCGCCTGCTGTCTGATGCACAACACTGGGAGAAACACTTCAACACAACTCAACACATCCACATTCCCCAGACTCACACTGACACCAGCTACAAGATCCAGACAACATCCAGAAACCCAGGAGGTAAAGTTCATCTGAAATGAAGAAGGACTTTTTAATCCTTCCACATCACAGCTCCACTCACGTTGTTGTTTTACTCAAACAGGTTACAACTAAACACCACAACCATCCCTTTGTTTTTACCTTTACATCAAAGTTCAATCACATTTACTTCACCAAGAAACAAATACTTTCAGTGTCTTGTCAGAGCAGTTTCAACCAATAGCATCAGTCCATGCAGCTGTCAATCAACCTGATGTCAGTTCAGACCCCCACCAGGAAACACTGTGTTCATGTGTCAGTGACTTGTTGTATTATTTGTGTTGAAGTGTTGTGTATCTGTGAGGCTCTGGAGACACCGTCCACTGTTTCTAACAGAGACGTGGAAACAGGAACTGGGACTTGTTGGATTTTGAACGTCCTCCAGGAACAGATGAAGATCCAGTGAATCACTGTATGATCTACATGTTGTCACTGAAATGACACTAACTGGTCTAATTACTCAGGTTTAAATCCAACATTAAAGACCTAGAGCAGATTCCTCAGGATGTCGATGTTCCACCAACTCCTAGAAAGTCCTGTCTGTCCACAGTCTGCTTCACAAAGGTTAATACAAAACCATAAGGGATCAGGATGTCTGAACTCACCACTTCGAGGATCTTCACGAGGAACCTGGTTTGATCCAGGTACTCTGAGGGAACCAGGCAGCAGGAGGACTTGGGGTTTGAAACCGTGGTGGCGGCGTAAACATCAGTCGTGGCCATGATGAAGCTGTGAGACAGAGGACGGAGACACATGAGCATCGCACTGAGAAGACCAGACGAACACGACCCCATCACAGCGTCATCACCATGACGACGCTCGGTTTACACCAACGGTTCTGCAGCTTCACGAGGAGACAGAAACTCAGCTGATCTGAGAGGTTCTGACGTCCCAAACAGGACGTGAGCGATGACAGAAAAGATGGATGATGTGCAGCCAGTGGACTACTACCACAAAACTGCAATACCAGCGATGGCCACTGCACTGTAAAACATGTTTTTACCCACAACTGGGTCAAGATTGGACTCACTACACATCAGGTTAATCTAATCCAGTGGGATGGTGTAAACCAGAGGAGTCAAACTGGGGCCATGGAGCCGAGACCCTGCAGGTCTTCTTCCACTGAAGCAGGTGATGGATGTTAGTCCTGAACACCTGCTTCAGTTGGAGGGAAGCAGCTCATCAGGAGACCAGCTGCTGGAGAGATGGTTGGAAAGAAAACCTGCAGGGTCTCAGCTCCATGGACCAGTCTGACACCCCTAGTGTAAATAACAAAAATGGTGGAAAGTGTTTGGTAAAAACAACTAAATGGTGGAGCACTGAGCCAGGTCTGGGTAAAAACAACCCAACATTTTTTCATGTGAAGTCAACTCTTCCATCTGAAAATCATTTCATCATGAAGGAGGAGGGCAGCATGGTCACAGCAAGAAGGTTTGGGGTTTGAATCTGGGCTCAGGCCTTTCTGTGTGGATGTCCTCCCAGTCCAGAGACCTGCTCTAAAAGGACTCTAAAACTGGTGTAGTGTGAATGGTTGTTTGTCTCTGTGTTAGCCCTGTGATAGGCTGGTAACCTGTCCAGGGTGACCCCGCCTCCTGCCCGGTGACAGCTGGGATAGGCTCCAGCAGACCCTGCAGCGTGGACAAAGCAGGTGTAGATGATGACTGACATTAAGTAGGAACACCAACCAACATGGCCACGTTCAGAACGGATTCAGGATCAATCCCAGCCTCCGCCCGAGGCCGGCTCCAGTCCCGGCTCAGATCAGAGGCGGGACTTTATTTCTGGTTTGTGTAGTAAGCCTCGTGTGGATCAGAACATTAAAGTTGATGCTGCTTCCTGAGTGTTGTGAGTTTGTGACTTACATCTCTGAATATTCAAGGTTTTTGTTATGAATCTGTGACCTTTGTCTCTGAGTCACACAAATATTCAAGTTGTTCCTCGTTAACTTTTAATTGACCGGGGAAGAAACAGCCACAGCACAGCCGGTCACAGTTCACACCACGATTCAAATCTTATTGTCCAGGACTATTAAACAGGTCTAAATAAAGTCCAGGTCATCCAGGAGCCATGGCAACACTGACTGATTACTGCTGGTGTGATTTGAAAGCAGAGACAAAGATGGAGGACAGACACCATGCAGACAGTGTCAAATATCTGGACACATGTCCTCGATTCACTTGATGGGTGGTTGAGGTCAAAGTCTGGAAATGTCTCTGTCTTTCTGGGACTCTTCCAGGAGGGGAACCAGTGATCCCTGGTCTGTCTCTCTGGCCCTGTTCACACTCGGTTTTAAGATTAGTCTCTGGGTATCACATCACAAGTGGACAGTGCTAAATCCAAGTGTGAACGACCACCAAGACACAATGAGATCCCATCACTGGAACCACATGTGGAGGTGGTCTGGGACATGTGACCACATATCTGTTGTAGTGTAAACACCAAAGTGTCCTGATGAGTCCCCGATAAGCAGGGAACAGGAAATACATCATCAGTGCAGGACTGAAAGGAGCCCCTTTCCTTGTGTTCAGTCTCCTTCACTTGGTCCTTGTTAGTGAACACGTGGTCAGGTGTTCAGACGACAGGTGTAAACTAATGTGATCCAATCAGTCGAGACGCATCTTAAAACCAAGTGTGAACAGGGTGAAAGGTTTAACCAAAGACTCTTGATAAAAGTTACACAGAAAAACTAGAAAACATTTAATATCCTGGAAATAACACCTACTTCAGTTTGCTCCATCACCTGCAGTCTGTTGTATTTGACTGTTTCCATGGTGATGAGATGATACTGACACTTCTGAGAGCTCATCATTAAAGCCTCTGATGTTTCTGCTTATTGTTGCAAATATGTGACAAATGTTGAACGAAGGCGGGAACTGAGCTCTGCTGCATGAGACCTTCAGACTGTCCACAGGACTGTCCACAGGGCTGTCCACAGGGCTGTCCACAGGCCTGCAGACTGTCCACAGGGCTGCAGACTGTCCACAGGACTGTCCACAGGACTGTCCACAGGACTGTCCACAGGGCTGTCCACAGGCCTGCAGACTGTCCACAGGACTGTCCACAGGACTGCCCACAGGCCTGCAGACTGTCCACAGGACTGTCCACAGGACTGTCCACAGGCCTGCAGACTGTCCACAGGGCTGTCCACAGGACTGTCCACAGGCCTGCAGACTGTCCACAGGACTGTCCACAGGACTGTCCACAGGCCTGCAGACTGTCCACAGGGCTGTCCACAGGACTGTCCACAGGGCTGTCCACAGGCCTGCAGACTGTCCACAGGACTGTCCACAGGGCTGTCCACCAGCTGCAGCTTATTCAATAAATGATGTGGTTAATGAAACATCCTGGAGACGACTCCTACAGAGCAACACTCTCCAACTGAACAATTACAGCAACAACTGACACACTTTAAACTTGTGAAGATTCACTTCTCATCTT
>OOFC01031112.1:4872-20958 GCA_900323345.1 Pseudochromis fuscus | reverse complement strand
CCGTTTTGTCTCTGGATCTCAGCGTAGACTTTTCAAACCAGGAACAGCACTTGTATGCCCACGATCAGCTCCTCCATTTAAACATTATTACAGCGAGGGTGCGCTTCACCGTCATATGCGAGCAGGAAGTACACCGTAATTCCCCAAAACTGAACAAATACTGCATGTAGCAATGCAACACTGCTTTGTTAACTCAAACATGTTGTAACTAGAAGATCCGCTGAAAAAAAATAATGTTTTCATGGACTGATAGTAACAGGGTAACAGTAGTTTGTTAACAGCAGCTAGCTTGCTAGCGGCCGGTTGTTGTGAACCGGCTCCCTCTGCAGCGAAGTCCTGACGTTTTACGTGACGCGGCCCCAACCTGGCCCCCTCCCGATGGAAAATCAAACCGGTTCATAGGAGGACCGGCTTCTGAACCAATTGAGTCCTGGCTCGAGCCCCAGCCCAGAACTGGCCCTGGAAGCTGTTTGGTGGAAAAGGGGAAACAGTCCATTGTGGTGGTCCTGGTCCCGTTCCTAAATGTTTATTAAAAAGATACTGGACGTGCATTGAGCTGGACTAGAAGTATGTTAATCCTTTGAAGTTTGGTAGCTTCAGTGGGATACAACATGGCACACTTTTTGGAAAATGTTTTAGGCTAAATTGGGAAGTAAAAAAATATGCTAACTTCATTGACCTTCATTAGGGGTGCACGATACGATCGACACGTTATCGGCTGATATTGCCTTTAAATTTAAGTATCGGATATCGGCTATTCTGCCGATATAATTAACCAATATCGGTATCTGTTATTGGCAAAAAAATCATACAGAATTATCAAATGAAACAATAATAATTACAATGAAACAGAAGTCACAGTTAAAAAAGTCTTAATATTCTACATTCTGGGGTTGAAACTTTGAATTTTCATTCAATGACTGCTCTATAGAGACTTAACTTTGCTGTATCATGCTCCAAATTGTTACTTCCTGTTAGTGTTTATCCATTTATAACACATCTTTCTGGTGATAATCATTGATCAACTCGCAGCAACATGTCGTTGACGACTGATTTACTGTCGACTTCAAATGTCCCGACCCTCAAAGCTGAATTGAAGTTGGCGCCAATGAACATAAGCAACATGTATATATATATGTACATCCTCTCTGAAGCTGCAACCTGGGAGAGTTTGGCAAATACATAAACGCAAACACAAACAATGACTCTTCTGTTGCTGGATTAAGTAATTAATGCACTAATCTCCATTAGCCCTTCGACAGAGACATAAGGCCACAATAATACCAATTTAAAACGCAAGATCTTTAATGCGGGTTTCAAAATGTGGCTCAGGTATCCAGACAAAACCCCACCACAAGCAAGTGTATTTACTCAGCATCTCCCTCCTGTCGCTGCCAATATGCATCATAGCTGAGATTTGGAAGAATTTTAGAGAGTTGTATTAGCTGTCAAAGCTTTGCAGACTGGCAGGAGGCTCTATCTGTTTACTGGCCAGCTGGAAACGAAAGAAGCAAGGTTGTGATTAAGTCTGCCTATGAGGTAGAAGGCATGAGATAGTTTAGACATGATAAGCCAAGGGACCCAAGCGTTGTTGTGTACCAGATGGATAGAGATATTGCGAGAGGCTTAAGGCAGCGTAGAAAGATGAAGGGATTATAGCAGCCAATCTTTCTGTCAATAAGTGGTTCGGAGGCATGAAGGAAAAATTTTTACCTATAACAGTGTTTCCAGGAGACAGAGGCATACATAACAATTTAATTTGCAGTTTGAGGAGATCTGTCAAACGTGGTAGTGTTGGAGGGTTTTTTTTATTATTGTCTCAAACATGATCGTTCACTGACGGTGTTTACCTTCCTGTGGCCTCAAGTCAGAGAAGATAAGTAGAGCTGGTGAAAGTTGGTCGAAATCGGGAGGTTTTCACACCTGCAAAAAAAATAATTAAAATAGAGAGTGAAATAAGAGCACGACTCACACCTTTTGGTATGACTTCATGAATCCTTCGATGTCGGCTCTTCCTATCATTGTGAAGCAGAATTCACCAAGCGTTGGATTGTTCACCCACTAATAGGGAACATGAGCTGGGGTTAGACCGTCGTGAGACAGGTTAGTTTTACCCTACTGATGATGAGTTGTTGCAATAGTAATCCTGCTCACTACTCACTTATCATTTATGAATTATCATCAAATAGTGGCTAGTAGTGTTGGTCTTGGTCTTGAGACCATTTTTTAAGGGTCTCGTCTCAAAATCAAAGTCCTTTTTACTTGGTCTTGTCTCGGACAGGGTGGACTCTGGTTTTTTGATCAAGACCAGACAAGACCAGGCCAGCACTACTGTGATAAATGAGAAAAGTAGGATGTATTTGTTGCCTTCCTGGTGTCACATGGTCTTTGCGACACCCAGAGTGGATGAAGACAACTGAAGGGGCCAGGACAATGAGTTTTTGTTGCTGTTGCATTTATGTAAAAGCAAATTTACTTTAAAAACTAAAGATACTGGTCATTTGGTTTTGTTTTGTTCTGTCTTGGTCTTGGTCTCAACTTCCAAATGTCTTGGTCTTTGTCTTGAGACCATTTTTTAAGGGTCTCGTCTCAAAATCAAAGTCCTTTTTACTCGGTCTTGTCTCGGACAGGGTGGACTCGGGTTTTTTGATCAAGACCGGTCAAGACCAGGCCAGCACTACTGTGATAAGTGAGAAAAGTTGAATGTAGTTGTTGCCTTCCTGGTGTCACATGGTCTTTGCGACACCTGGAGTGACACACCCCCTTTACACAAAGTGGATGAAGACAACTGAAGGCGCTAGGAAAATGAGTTTTTGTTGCTGTTGCGTTTATGTAAAAGCAAACTTAATTTAAAAACTAAAGATACTGGTCATTTGGTTTTGTTTTGTTCTGTCTTGGTCTTGGGTCACAACAGCAGAGTAGATCAAGTCCTCTAAGATTTCAGTGAACTGAAATCTGCATTTCTTACCCAGGCTTTTATTGTGAAATATTTGCAGATATTATATAATTCTACTCACCCGTTTTTTCCCTACAGCCTGTATTTGTTTGTATCCATCATGTACCTTTATTAAAGGCCGTGTTCGCTGGTTAATTGACATAAATACAATATGAATAGAGTTCCCACCATCAGCAAATGAACTGGATAGATTTGATTATACTGCACATTTATTCAATTAGTCTAGATGGAGTTATTTTGTTCAGGCAGGAGCTTGAATGACAGTACTCACTGGAGCCATCCTAAGCTTCTTTTAAAATAACACATCCAGGAAAAGTGAAGTTTTCATAAATATAATATATAACCTGCTGCGAGGCACGAGGGAATATTAGAAAACACGTAACCGCAGGGATTAATCTGCAGCAGGAGAATTCGGCATCCTGTCTCGGTGTTTTTACTCCGCCGCACGGCTGAAGTGATCACTATTGTTTACATTTCCAACTGCAGCGGGGGCGGCGAGGTGTTTGTCACGGTGAAACCGGTTGTAACCGAGCCCAGTGACTGTGTACCTTTAGAGCGACACGCCATTAAATGTGACAGGTGT
The DNA here is from genome assembly GCA_900323345.1 of Pseudochromis fuscus. Taxonomy (NCBI): domain Eukaryota; kingdom Metazoa; phylum Chordata; class Actinopteri; family Pseudochromidae; genus Pseudochromis; species Pseudochromis fuscus. The sequence goes on along the minus strand of OOFC01031112.1, from coordinate 17,419 downwards.
ATTGGAAATAATATTAAATCAGGGTTTTGGAGCCATCACTCACCGGCCACTGACAGGTTACTGATGAGAATCACAACTATTTCCTGTCTTCCCCCCTCAGGGACATGTTGCTCCTGGGGGGGGGAGATTGGGAAGGTGGCATTGACAAAGAGCATTTGTTTGTGCTTTTGAAAACGAGTGGTGAGGCCGCATGCGAGACATCTCCTTTATTTTTGGCCCTGTGCTGTCTTAGACTCTCAAGTGAGTTTGTGGCCAGTTTTATCAAAAAAACACTGTTGCTGCATTGGTGATTTGTAAATATTGAGTTCAGCTGAAACTGTTTATTTTACAGTGCTGTTCATTTCTTGTATCTCCTCGAACTTTCATAATAAAATATTTCCAGAGCAGTGAACAGGGCTGCAGGAGGATACTGTTTATAACTTTGACTCTAACTGGAGAGGAGTCGAACTTCCACCAAGGTATAATCCACCTGATGCTACAGACCAACCACTGTTCCCCTCTTGTGGTAGGAGATACATTATCTAGTTAAAATATTCATGAAGATGAAGATTTTTGAGGATTTTTTTTTTCTGATCTCCTGAAAATTTAACCCCTTGATGTCTGAATTTATTTACAAGTATGTAAACAACAATTTTTTTGTGTTTTTGCTTTCAAGCTGATGCTAAATTAAGTGGAGATTGTCTATTTGTCTATAGCACATAGAATAGATATAAATATATATATAATGTAATGTATAATAAATCTGAGAAACCGGTGCTTGCAAAAGGTTCCTAGGTATACCGTATTTTCCGAATTATAAGCTGCTACTTTTTTCCGACGCTTTGAACTTAAACACTGGTGCTTCTCATGTATCGGCGGCACGAAGCTCGTTAGCTTTTTACAAGCTAGCAAGCTCCGTGCCACCGATACATTTAGCCTCGTCACATCAGACCCGGTCAGAGTGGACCACATGAAACTGTTGGAATAAATTCAATAGCGGCTTATAGACAGGTGCGCTCAATAGTCCAGAAAATACGGTATGTTGAATATGCACAAAACTACATTGGGGGAATACATATGCTCTCTCAGTTGCAGTCTGAATGTAAGCAGTATGATGTGAATTCATTCAATAAGCATGAAGAGGTGAACAAATTCTTAACTTGCCCTATCTCTCAAAAAAACCCTTCGAGATCTGTCAATATTGTTTCTTCGTGATGTTGCAAACAGACGGACGAACAAACCAATGAAGGAGAAAACAATCTCCTTGGCACAGGTATTTGTATACAACACAATATTTGTACTTGTAAAATAACTCAAACTTAGCTTGTGAGCTTAATGCAGAAAACCCACTGGATTTAAAAAGTTGTAAACCAATGAAACTCGCCCACACCTGAATTACTTCCTCATGTTTTTGCAGCTTTCAGAGTCAATTCTTAAAACACCTTACTTTGTGTTAAAACAGTCCAAAATGTAAAGATATTCAGTTCCAATAATGGTGAACAGTGAAAAGTACCATCCTCCCACTCCACGAGGCTGGAAACAGGGATTTTAATGACTTCAACGATTAATAGATTTTTCGAATTGTGTGGGTTTTTTTCTGTCAGGGCTGCTGCTGCTGCTGCTGCTGCTGCTGCTCTATTGTTTATTGCTTCATTGTTCATAGCTTCCAAAACATGGATTCACTCATATCAGGCCTGGAAGGCTTGCTGCAGAAATGATGGCCCAGTGGTGATGTTCAGTCATCAGCGCTACTGATTGCAGGAGGGAGGAGGGCTGTTGTGACAGAGCTAGCAAAAAAAAATTACAAATATTGTGTTTACAGAGAGGATAAAACAGAATTAAAACAGAAGGGTTAATAATAAATCGACCTGTAGGATTAGGAAAAGTCTGGATTTAGGTGAAAAATGTAAGACTTTGTGGAGGGCAGTTATATTTTAGTAGCTGCATCAATACAATCTCAACAATCTTGTTTCTTACCAGCTTGATGAATGATTTCTGAGAACCATCCGATCTGAATCTGTGTCTAGACCTTTTTGTTCCACGTGTCCTAACGTAAAAACGATAAGTTACACCCATACAATCTTCAGATCATTTATCAGAAGACATGAGGGTCATTGCCCCCATAAAAGCAGCTAATGACGTTACAATTGAATTCACTGCCATACAGGACAAAAGACACAAGTAGAGATAATAGAGGGCCAGATTAGGCATCTGGCAGTCCGGGGTATAATGAGATTGCCTAGGTATGAGTTGATTATGCTGTCTTATTGATAAAAAATAATTGCATTTTCCATAATCCCCTGAAGGGCTCGAGGTTGGGAGTTCGGAAAGTGATTTCATAGTGCATGTGAATTGCGGTGATATCTCCTCCCAAACAGCGGCGCATACCAGGTCTGTTAGCTCAAAAGGTCAGAGACAGAACTCAGACATGGACTCTGGAAAATATTTTGAAGATATCTGACCTGCGTCTGATGAAATCTTGGATGTCTGATTATTAATTGTTCTGCCTTTGAACTGTGTTGACAGTCTGTAGTAGGGAGGAAAAGAAGTTTCTAACCACCACCGCCAGCCCACATCAGAAACACAAACCTCAAAGAGCTGCAGTCCATATGCTTCTAAATACTTTACGACCACTTAGCCGCCTTGTTGTGCTGTGTTTTCTCAGCCGTTTGTTTGAGCTGGGAAATACAGATTTTTTTTTGTTGTGTGGGTGTCAAGATTGCAACAATTAATTATTTCTGATGTTCTCTGAAGTGTCTCCTCGCAAACTGGACCCAGGAGACATTGTTTAAATTACGCTTGTCCTGTCAAATTAGAGTGCAGGCGATGATTGTTAGTTGCACAATAGCACATGAGAAGCTCTCACCAGTTTGTATCCATGTTGAACAGCTTCAAAGGGAGAAGGCGGAAGGACACCGTGGTTAGAAATAGTTCCTTTTTTATTTTACTTGGAAGCACCAAAGGATTGTTGGTCATGTTCCTGGTTCATCACGTCAACACTGTAGACACCGAACCTGGCTTCAGGACACCATGCAAAGGCTAAATTTATGCACATAATACATCCCTTTGCAATCCTAATCAGCCATATCCTTTTATGTATCTGCTGCCAAAGCTCTAACAATGGGACATTATCAGCAGAAATTAAACATCCCAACACTGAATATAAAAATAAAGACAATAGTGTGTGAATACCTTCAAAGATGACAGCTGTGAAATATAAAGCAGAAGCAAGTGACATTTCATTATCGACATTTACTATTTCATCAGGGTTTGTGTAAAGGATGACTAAAACTGAGTAATAATCGTTTCTATTGTTGTCACTTTGCCAGTGGAAAAGACAGCGGTGAGTAATTTTGACATAGTGTGTCTGCAAACATTTCACATTAAAAGCCTGGGTAAGATATGAAGGGGTTTTGTCCACTCAGATACTTGTAGTGGGCTTTTATTTTGAAACGGCTATAGGAAGTAATGCTGTAACTTTAACATTTTGATCTGCTTCGCTCCTGATCCCATCTTAAACACCAAAATGAGGTTTTGTACCAAGGATGCACGATATTGGATTTGCAGCTGATATCTGACATGCCGATAATTCACAACTCATTTGGGTGATAACTGATACCGATATTTTTTTCCCTGACACCAAATTGCAGAAATCATCTAGTTTCTGTAGTGGAAATATTATACAGAATTATTCTTGATACTCTATCGGTAAATTATACCAGTGGATATTGATTGAATGGACGATATCCGATACTTAATTTTAAAGCCAGTATTGGCAGATACGGATAATGTGCCGATAATATCGTCCATCGCAACTTTGTGCCAAAATGGGATGGAATTAAATTAATGAAATTGCTGAAATTAGAAATAAAGGCCTGCCTCTGATGCAAGCAGGCCTCAAATAGAGGCTGATTACCTTCTGTAGTTTAGGTAAATAAAGACAAATATCGGCACTTTTGGAATCACAGAAGCAAAAGCAGGGTGAAAAATGAATAAATCTGCTGAGAAAAAAACCTTCATTATTCACCATTATATCTATTTATTTCAATGGGAATTGTTTTTGTGTCAAAATATTTGTCAATTACGCTTAAAAACCAACTTCAGCTTCATATCGACTGGTTCATCCTGTGTCTGCTTTGTTTATAAAAAAACAGTCATTTCCCTAAAACATCCGCCATGGCTTGTTGTTTGAACAACACTCAGCATGGTTGTTTGACAGACGGCACTGTCCCCTCCTGAGTTATAGCTGCAAGCTCATTAGAGGAGAACTTGATTGACTGCGTACGCAACTGTTTTGATAATTGCATCTATAATTTAGGCAATGGAAATTGTCCCACTTGTATAAAAACTGATCATTAGATTTGATTGAAAGTGAAGCATTAATGAAAGAGAAATGCTGAGCAAATTAATTTAATGTATTCCCGTGTAGTTTCAAACAGCGCGCCGCGATTGCATGACAGTGCAGTTTCTTTAGTTCTCCGACTTCTGCACAGCAGTAGGACTGACAGTAGTCGCAATAGCATTAGCATAATATTCTGAAATTGAATATTTACCCACTTAGTTCTAAATTGTGTCAACAATAAAAAGCCTCAAATAAGTTATCTGGACAACGCTGACCATAATTTGCAAATAGCTGTGGAGCATTTTACACACAGTAAGTGGGAGCATGAAGATACTAAAACACTGACAAGCAAATGGAGTGTAACACAAAGTAGCAGGGGGTTTGTGTAAAGCGCTGGCAAACTCCTCCAACGGAAAGTACTTAATAAACAGCATTTAAAATTTGTCAGTTTACCATTGAGACACATCAATATTTAATGATAGGCAATGTGCTGTCTGCTTTGCACTTCTTTCATAAGATCTCTTTGCTCTCCCTCCCAGCAGACAGCTCTCAGATGTCCAACTTTCGGGCGTCTTTTCAGGCTGTATTCTTAGAGAAATATCGGAAACAAAGCCGCCTCACTCCTCACTTGCCTGGTTTGTTATTAAGACAGAAATTGATGTGACTTTTCTATAACGTCCTATTGATCCGTGAGCCCCCCTCTAGCCGGACTGAATAGCGTTTGTTGTCTCGACCTCACGTGCCCTCCCGAAGCCTCTGTGGACGAGTGTGTGCGAGGTAAATTATGACTTGCTGACCTCGCACGTATTCACACAACTCACTGTTTTTAGGTAGCAGGAGCAAACTTTGGAGGTTTTGGTTTAACGATATTGATCGTGGGGTGTCGGCACAGACGCCTCACAGGAAGAAGGTTCAGGGTTTGAATCTGGGCTCGGAGGTTTTTGTGTAGAGTTTGCATATTCTCCCTGTGCATGAGTGGGTGGTTTGATCCAAACACATGCTTATCTAACTGGAACTGATTGACCATAGGTGTGAGTGTGGATCGTCTTTGTCCAGGGTGGACCCCGCCTCTTGCCCGTTGCCCAGCTGGGATTGGCTCCAGCAACCCCCTCAATCCAATTGGATGAATGGATGATCGTTTGCTACCTCAACACCAGAAACACTTAGGATACAAACCTCCAGTTTCCAGGTCCTGTGTGTTTATCCATGTGCATTCAGGGTTTTTTTGTGTGTATTTTCCAGGTCTCAATCACACAACCCCAGCGCAGTGAGTCAGGTTTACGTAGCGGCCCGTGTCTAGTAAGACCTCGGCTCGGAGCTGTTTGCTACAAAGTCAGTGGCTTTGTTGGAGCAGTCTGAAAAAAGTTTGTGGTCTTAATACTTCTTAGCCAGTGCGTAAGCCTGTTATCTGTGCCTGTGTGCTCTGCCACTGGCACACTCTCTGCTCTGTTGTGCTTGTTTTCAGCTGTCAGCTTGGACGCCACCGCAGAGTTAGTTGGAGCTTGTATGGAGCAGACATGGTGGTGACTTCTTCAAATCACAAGGAAGAGGGGGGAAAAAAGCCAAAGGCTCCTTTTTTATTGTAGAGGCAGCAGCAGCAGCAGGAGCAGCAGTTTAAATGAAAAATCCAGTTTATAGCTTTTGATGTATTTGCTGGAGATTACCAACAAAGGCAGGGAGATCTGGCTCATGACCAGTGTCTGTAAACACGCAAGTGGATGCTTAGGACAAGAGCTGGCAGCAGGTAGTTAATAACTTCTGAGTCCTGAATTTTGTAAAGGCAGGACTCATAAAACAGGGAGAATGGACAGTGTCATGCACTTGTTCTTACTGATGGAGGTATTTACCAGAGTTGGACATCTTAGGCCACCAAAGGTCAATACAATCTCGATATAATATCTCTGATCGGATATATTAAAGATACATGTGTGGTATTTTGTGATACAGTTTACACCCAAATCACGATACAGAAGGATTCAGCCTGATCTGGTTCAGCACAGTTCATGTGGTGATGTAACAGAGGATGCTGCGCAATTCAATGAACTGGATTATTTATTTATAAGTCCTTTCACAACTGGCTTTTCTCTTGGAGAATCTAAACTTTTGATTTGAATCTCAGAAGGATGAAATCGCTCAGGGTCTGACATGTTTGTTTACTTACTCCTCACGCCCATCCTCGCTAAAGCTAGTGTTCATCCACGGTGCAGGTATCAGAGCTCATACTGTAGTTTGTAGTGTCCACATCCACTACACAGGTTATGTGGGTTGAAGAAATAATACCCCCTAAAATGAGTTGGTAAAACTTATTAATAATGTATTAAATGGATCAGAATGTATCGATACAAACATTTAAACACTGATGCATCTTGATAAAATTGCATTTCTCAGTGGCTCTACCAGTGCACTCGCATCGTGCACGCGTGATCACGATACGTATCGGTCAATCTTCCTATCCTGAGTATTTACAGAAAACCTCTTGGAGTAAGGCCAATGAGAATGGCTCAGGTGGTAGAGCGGGTCGCCTGTGAATCATAAGGTCATGGGTTCGATCCCCGGCTCATACTGTTTCTCAATTCAAAGTACGCAAACATGTACTCGTGTACCTGCATCTCACTTCTCCACTCACTGTTGCGAAGTACATTATGGGTTATTTGGGTTCCCCAAGTCCACACAAGTCTGGTCTGATTCAGGCTCGATCATGAAGGAGGCGCGAGAACACATCCGGGTATTTCTTGCGCTTTCTCTGCCAGAATCGTACTTTGAATTGGAACAGTACTAGGTCTCTGACTGATGTCGTTTATGAGTACGCGAGAACATAAGTACGAACAAGTACGCATATTGAGAAACGGCCCACATGTCGAAGTGTCCTTGGGCAAGACACTGAACTCTAAGTTCCTCCCACTGGTGGCTAGTACCTTGCATGGCAGCTCTGTAGCCATTGGTGTGTGAATGAGTGAATGAGTTGCCTTGTAAAGCGCTTTGGGACCTAGCTAAGGCGCTATATAAATGTTCTTCATTTACCATCAAGAGTCATTGAGTGTAGTCACAATCTGTTCTTACTTCTGTCCAGTTACTGTTAGTGGAGGAGTCAGCATCTCCCAGGATTAGTCCCAGGAAATGACCCATGTATGTATTGAACATGACACAAGATAAAAGCTGATGCATGCATTGTAATATTGAGCCATTGACTCTGAGTCTTCTTCATTGCTCTGTGAACAGATGTAACAGTTGCTCATTAAAAATGTTTCCAGCATTCGTCAATGTCTTACTTCAGAAATCTGGATGAGTAAACACAAATCTGAAAAGATTTTTGAAAAGTTTTGCCAAATGTAATCACTGATTCAGCTCCGTTGACTCATTCAGCTCAAGTTCCTCCGACACTCTTACTGCCGACTGGTGTCTTGTATCACCTGAAATCCCTCGGTGGCATTCAGCGAGCACACACCCTAGCCGGCAGCTCGGTGGGTTAATGCCACCCGGTCACCTGGAATTATAGGTTTGACGAGGTCACGGTCTTGCAGCGTGGACTAAAACCTGCAGAACGGGAACATCAGGGTAAATCAGATGCTGTACGTTGGCTGTGTTGGACGCGGTTGCTAGGATATGATCACTGCAGTTTATACTGGGGAGGACCCATTCACTACAGCAAGACTCTGTTACTCAGAGAAAAGATGAGTAAGTGGGTCCATGTTAAGTGGCTGTTGACACGAAGAGGCCTTTTGTCCCAACACTTTGTTCTCGCAAGTTCAATTTGCTTCGAAACAGCAGAATTAGTGAAATGACATGGCTGCTCCATTTTGTTTTTGCAATCATAATGAAAAACACTTTCTAAGTAGCATCTAACAACATTACTAATTTATTTTGAGCTGCTCTGATGCCCACAACCAATTGTTAGACCGCACACTGACCACAATTATGTACAACACTCTACTTTGCAAGGCAGGCGTTTTCTAAAGAGGCTGGGCACATTCCAGAAATACTTCCTGATTTATTTATTTGCACTGGCAGCCAATCTTTTTATTTTCCCCAGTTCTCATCCAGTCTGCCAGCAGTGAAAATACAGATAGAGCCGAACACTTTGCTCAAACAGCATAGATCACTCTCCTCCCCGACGCTCTGTACATTTATCTGCTGGAGCGTGACTCCATCAGTGGTGGGAGTCCATGTTGGAAACTCTGAGATAATTTGATACAAAATGACTTGAACTTTTGAGTCTTAATAATCTTCTCATGTGTCTCATGACTCATCAGCATCAAACTGTTAAAGGTGTAGCTCTGATCATCAGTGAAGTATGATAAAGACAAGAGGCTTCAGCAACACCTCAGAATTACATCATCAGCTGATTATCACAGATGTTAGTTTTAAAATCAGACCAGGATTTGCTAGTACATCAGTTCATTGTTGAAAAATTGGGCTCTAAAATATCGTCTTCATTTAAAATTTGAAATATAAACAAAAGCACTGCCTCTGATTTACTGAGCTGTTCATTACAGAAGTGTACTGAACAACATCAAATGAGGAAATCATCTCATTTACAAGATTTGATTAACTTCTACTTCATACTTGTACTTAGACATAGTGAGAATCTGAAGTTATATGTGTACAAGAAGTCCGACGGTCTGGACTTTGCATCATGGCATCAAGTTACCATGGATACGAGCTAAATCATCTCCGCTGCATCCAAGGGGTGTATGCTATGATCCAAAGTACAGTGAGGCTTTTGTTAAAGTTTCTACACCCCCGAGGTGAAGTCGGCAGCGGGGATCCTGGGATTGGTGCAAGACACCAAACAGCTGGTGTGTGTAAAAAAAAATGATGGTGGAAGTGTGAAAGATTCAACAAACATTTTGTAATAAATTCTCAGCTTTCTTCAATCACTAAATAAAGGTTTTTAGATCAAGTGGGAATCAAATAGGAATAAAATGTATTTGTTGTAATAGGTTTTTTTTAAAAAAATAAAATTTCTTGTTCTATTTTCGTGACGTGAAGTTAAAAAAATGTCAAATGTAGTTGATTATGTGATATTATTGACCTGGTCTGTGAAGCAGTAGCGAGCTGCAACACTGGATGTATCATATTTGTTTGAATAGAAACACATCAGCGACAGTGTAGCTGTGGGTGACGTCTTCATCAATGTGAACATGGCTAATTTTACACCTGACGATACAGTTGACTTTAATACTAACAACAAGGTGGACGATCCCAGTCTAAATTCAACTGGTATTTTACAAAGCTAACCTGAAACACATGTATGCAGTTGTGTACAGAAGATGTTTAAACTGTGTAAATGTAAGAAAACTGATCTTCTACTCAAAGAATTTTACACTGCTGCTGAACCTGATTTACTACATTACTGTTGAGCGGATAAAAAGGACTTTGTCACTTGGGGGAAACTTTGGATGATTGATGTCACCGCTCGCTGTCAGGCTGCTGTGTGTGGATAAGAATTAGCAGGCAGCCCTCTGTGCACTATTCTGACTTTTTACAAGAAGATCATTTAAGAGGGATCAGGGGTCCTGCAGATCAAATCCTTGATAAATGTTATCTCTAAATGTTACTTTCAACACGTTGCTAAGTGACGTTGCAGACGTGCAATCAAAGCCGTGGATGGACTCTTATTAAGGCGTTACACTGTGAATATCAGCGACCTTTCCCGGCCTTTGCTTACGCACCCATTGCTTCAAAGTTACTTTTTCCACTCTCTCATTTGCCCTTTTGCCAACCCCCTTTTCTCGAGCACTCAAGAAGACCCGAGATGATTACCACTTTAGAAAGTGGTCCTTTTTTTAGTCAAGAGAAAGGACAGCGGGGCTTTTCTTCAGGTAGATTAATAAGTTGACCTTGGCATTCACTTCCCACAGCCTTTTCACTTGTGCAAAATTGGCGTGATTTGCAGGCATGAATGAGGAAGTGTTTTATGGTGATTTTTTTTTTTTCGTACTGGAGGAAATGGTGTGAAAAGGCGAGACCCATTGAGCGACCCCGGGAGATTCGGTTCCCAATACATGGGAGGAACGCTGACCCTATAATCAAGACAAACGAGATCAAGCAAATACGTGTGTTTAATGCTCCGTACGAGGCCCTGATTATAGTGTGACCTCAGTAGTAAAAGGTTGTGATGTAACCTGAGACAGTGTTAATCCTTTAAGCTGACTTAAATTAAACAAGCAAACAATACCACACAGAGCAGCGGGGATTTAACAGTTGGAAAAACACCGCGGCTCTGACATCACACCCGTCAAAGTTAGTTTTTTAAAAGGGTACACCTTCGTAATTTGAACGTCTGTGTTTGCCGTGCCCTTGCCGACGCGTCATTATCATTAAAACACAATCAACCTTGCGTGAGGTAAAAAAAAAAAAAAGAGGGTGCGAGAACCAGAGCTCACTCTCAATCTTTGACTTTATTTAAAGGTCAGATGAAAATAGCTTTTTTTTTTTTTTTTCCTCCCCTGCTCAGGAAATGATCCGGTGTTGTTTGTGAAGCTGCACTTGCTCAAAGGCTCCTTGGCTTCATTCACCTTGCATCTGGGAAGCTTTTCATGTGTGACTTTGTGTACTGTTTGAAAGTTCGCAACATTACTGATTTTGCTCTTTTCCTCCTCCCCCCTCATGTTCCTCTGGATCACGACGACTCATCTTCTCATCTCGTCTTCAATAGGTGAGTTATCTGAATGTTACGGTAAATAAGCCCTGAGGGAGAAAACCAGTAAACGAGGGTAAAATCAAAGTCTGCTGGGGATAATTGAAAGACGTTATTTATGCTAAAGGGCAGTGCACGTTTTTACTGGTGGGTGTTGAACGTGGTGATGGTGTCGGTCTGTCTGTCATCTGTCCGTCACATTTCCATTAACTATGATATGAATATTCATGGTTCCCACATTAGTCCTAATGGTTTTAGACTGAACTTTCCTCTAATGCCTCTATTGGTCAAACTGTGTGCACTTAATGTGTCCTGCATGCATACATATAGTGTCAGCTTTTAGTCATGAAATCTACCTCTACAGTATTCATCCATATTCCTGCTTTTCCTGCCAGACCATTGTTCAGCAAGTCCAGTAACAGCACATGGAGCATATTAAATGTCATTTAATTTAATAATAACAAACTTTATTTGTCTAGTGCTTCACTGGCAATCAATAAAAACATAGTTAGACGACAATGGAATAAAAAATCTGAGGAAGAAATATAAAAATAAATCTCAAAAGATAAACTTAAGACTTGGAAAAGATGTTTTTTCTTGTCAAAAACCTCCAAGAACGCCAAAAATCGACTCATTGTTGCTTCTAAAATTTCTTTCTATGACATTAATCCTTTAATTCTGAGGCTGCACATGTCTTTGGATTACCGTAATTATGTGTCAGTTTGCGCAATCAGAAAAATTCCAACGGTTCCGACACCTGAGATGTTGCACTTTACAGTGAATATGGTGTCATTACGGTAATTTCACCAACGCCTCTCCCAGAAGCCAGCAAAGGAGGTGATTTACTATATACTACATGTTGTAACGGTGCAATAACAGTGATGATGAAGCAAGAATAGCAGAAAAACACAATTTGATTTTAGAGTTTTGTGAACAAAAACACTGCAACTGCACATGAAAGATTTTGCAAGTTGAATTTGAAATAAGCAGAAAAAGTCCAGATGGAAGTTTGGAGGCTCAGGTGTCAAAGGGTTAAACTGAATGTTTGTGTAACTTTTTAAGAATTGTGATTTTGTTCGTATTTAAAATGATTTGGACTTGATTTAAAGGCGAGGTTCAAGATGTTGATGCTGAAAATCGCACCATGACAATAAAAACACTACATCTGCTGAGTTTTTTTATGGTTATGTTTAGGCGGGTTCACACCACTTGGTTAAAGTTAGAAAACCAAACCTTGCGTAACATTAACCAAAGCGCTTTTGTTTGCTAACCACACGTGGGACTCGGGTCGGTCCGCCCCGACCGCCTCCCTGCAGATTGTTTGCAGAGAATAAACTTTGCTTTTGGAAGTTTCTCATAAAATATATTTGGCAACTAGTTGTGTATAAACGTGATTTTTTTGGGGGGGGAGACAGGTTGAGAGTCTGGGCTACGTGCCAGAAAATGGCGATCACATCACACAGGAGTAAATAATGCTGAAATGAAACTGTCAGCATTTGTGTCGTGGCCCGGTGTGTTGTGAACATGACAGCCAGTGGAGGATATAGGACATGACTGTAATGACTTTCTTGTGATAATGTTGCAGA
>OOFC01031085.1:0-14660 GCA_900323345.1 Pseudochromis fuscus | reverse complement strand
ACCGTATGCTGCTGCCCAGTGGGTCCCTCTTCTTCCTACGCATCGTCCACGGGCGGCGGAGCAAGCCGGACGACGGCAGCTACGTGTGTGTGGCCCGAAACTATCTGGGCCAGGCCATCAGTCACAACGCATCCCTGGAAGTAGCCCGTAAGTTCTGATGTTTGTATTAAAAATTAGACATCACACACACTGCTCCACATTCTCTAACATGTAGATCTGGAAACGTTTGATCAAGAATTACAAAGAAGTTGTATTTATTATCTCAAACACACACACACACACACATCCAGATATTAATCATCCAATCTTTTTTCAGCATTTTAATTGAATTCCCCAATCATCTGACGTGCATGATAGATTGAAAGAAATTTTATATCAACCTTCAACAAAAGTAAATTTTTGAAGGTTTGCTCAGTATAAATATTAGATTAAAACATTCCTTCTTCCTAAAATGCATGTCAGTCTTTGATATATTTATATTTTCTGTGCTTTCAACTCACCCAGTTGCATTGATCTAATTATAAATTAAACATAATATATGGATCTAAAACCTCTTATTTTAACTATCATTCCAATGTGGGTCATTTTTATGGCTGAGAGACAGGTGGAAATTCACTGTCAAGATATGCAGCAGCTGTGTGTCTGCTTTGGTCCCCAGGTTTAAACAAGGACTGTGTGTCGCTAACAGGTGACACCCTGAACCCGCTGAATTGCAGCCTTCAGAGGGTCAAGTGTGGGGAGTTGCCAGTTAAACAGCCTTTCGCTGGACTGTGTCTCAAGCAGGCATCCATCAGGTGGCATGTAGCAACAAAACGCTGTGTGTGTGTGTGTGTGTATACGTTAGCTGGAGTGATGGAATGAGGGCTGCGGAGGTCAAAAGGTCAGAGGTCGACACTTACGACCATCAGAATAGGGTTAAGTGCAGATGGTCTGTGAATCCCTACGGAGCACAGGTTTTGTAAACCCAAAAACACTTGGACCGGTTTGGATAATAACAAAAGAGAGGAATGTGCTGAAAGAAGGAAGTGTTAGTGACAAGGGTTAACAATCACAGCCGTGGCCTCACACAGCTCCCCATCTTTTACCCGTCAATCCCCCCGATGTCTGCTCAGCTGCGTCAGCTCTCAGTGCTCTACCCAGTCTCCATCTCCTGGGCATACATCAAGGTTTTAGAATAATAACACCCCTCCAGTATCCGTTTCACCTTTTGAATTATAATGAAAGGGATGGTCAAATGGTATCATGGTAATGCTAGATCAGCGCTCCTACCCCGAGAAGCTAAGTCCTCTAGGGGGAAGAGTTTATTACTTGTAGTTCGCTAAATTTACTGCCAGGTTTTAAGGTCGAGGGGGGGAACACAGAGAGGACTTGTTGAAGCTGCCTGGATGAATTATGTCTCCCTACTTCATCCTTCAGAGGTCACACAGATTCATGGGTCACCCTGGGGCTAGATGGTAAAACAGAATCCCCTTTGGCGAATGCTGCTGAGTTAAGGAGTTTAGGAGGGAAGCGGGGCGAGTGCTGAAAGGAGGACTGACCTTACTCTGTCCATAGATGTGTCAAATAATTATTTTAGTCTTGTTAATGTCAGAATAATTGTACGTAGGGTTGTAATTGGTTGCTAAAAGGGACTGTGTGATCCAAAGTAAGCTACTTTCTTTAAATAATTTATTCCATTTGTCAATCAAAAATCTCGCAGACATACTGTGTGATGATGCTCTAATAACAGAGAAGAGTCGTGGTGGCAACAATTTTCCAACATAAAGAGTATTTCAAGAGGAGACTAGACAGCCTTACAATTATGGTAATGCTATATGCTGCATATGTGCCATGATGGATGCATCATAAGAGCATTATTATTATTATTATTCTGTTGTAACTGCATCATGCTGTCATAGACCTGTACACATAATAAATTATGAGACTCTTTGTTTCAGTCTGTGTTGACACGGTCCATCAAATACATTATATTGCAGATGAGTACACACACAAGTAATGTTACAGTACCATGGTATATTTTATATATGAATCCTCATTATTAGTGTGCCTGTTTTATTGCATTTGTTTGGTTTTATCCATCCGAGCAGCTGGGGTGTAAATGTTGGACTGGTAATAGGACCACTGCTTTAATTCAATAAAATATCCACATAACTTTAGATTAGTTCAGTTCACATACTTTGCCAGTCAGTTCATTGTCGGCTCTTTAAAGGGAACTTGTTGAAATACTTAGAAATTCAAAATTTCAACTATAGAGCATCACTGGAGGATATTATAAGACTTTTAATCTTTTGTAACTTTTGGAACATTTTTCATTTTTATGTTGAAAACCAATGTTGGTGAAGTTGCTATATGTGTAAAAAAAATCTCACATAACAATATATTATAACACATATATTAAGTTAAAGGGTCGTTTATTTAGATTTTAATAGGATTTATTTGTTTGCGATACTGCTATTGGTCCTTGTCACAAATAACAAACAACTATTTAACATAACGTGAAGTAAAACAACATAACATCACAATATGTGGAAGATAACTTAATCATTTCCATAAGATGAATATCATCAGATTATTATTTTTTATTATTATTTATCATCAGATTCAGTGCTTGATTTGTCCCCATATGTTGGTTTATGACTAAATCACCACAAAACTAACAACATTCAGCTTCACCTGTAATTTGCATTTAGCAGTAATACAACTGCTAGCATGCTAACATGCTACATCAAATTACATTTTATTTACTGTACTGAAAATTAGTGTCTGTCATAATTTACTATATCAGTACAGTACACTGTACAATTACTGCAAATCTGATTATGATCCAAAATTATATTGTTCACACATGTCTGCTGTGATACCATAGTATAAGGAATATTCATTATATAGTTTCAACAAATAAAACCTTAAATAAAGGTTTGCAACATACAATATAAGCATTAGTTCATTTAAATAACACTCTCGGATTTGCACCTGTCCCTTAAATGAACTTTTAAAAAGTCAGAGTTAATTTAAATGATTGGCTGTCATGAATATCTTGTCACTTTCTATAATATGATGAGTTCATGGACTCAGCTACCCGGGAAGGGGAGACTCTGCTGCTCACTGACAAGAATCCCACAGAGAATTAGTCATTTGATCTCTTACGGACAAAGTAAATGTGAAAGCTACAGTGGAAAATTAATTACTTCTAAAAGCCTTAAACTCAATTCCAAATGAATTTACTGCATTATAAGTTTCCCCACTGCTGGTATGATTTAAGTGAATCGAGGGAGAGATGATGAAAACTGGGTAGACGGCTGACAAAAGACAGAATTTGAGGCTGACAGATGTAAAGTGATGGCAGCAGGAAAGGAGTGACAGAGACAGACGGAGGGGGAGAAGATACAGAGGAAGAAGTGTCCGTCCTTCAAGGCACAGGAGTGAAACTTGTTTGCAGAAAATTGAGGTGACGTTATAGAGACAGTGACAGATGTAGTATGTGCTGGTGCCTGAAGCGTGACCACAGGGTTGAAATACTGTGTAAGCGCACACACACACAACATGCATACAAACACACACATGCACAGAGCAGTCGATCCTTTTCTGTAAGTGAAAGAAATGAAATGAGAAAAAAAGGAAAAAAAAGAGAAAACTGAGTTCCTGTCCAATAAATGTCACTGAAGACACTCAGCATATTTTTTTTTCTGCCTGCGGGGACCCTAGAGGACCCTGGGAAATGAACATATGTCCTATTGACCTCAGCCACTTGATTCAATCATGGAGCGCTTTATTGAGGTGAAGGCAAAGTCACAGCCTGTGTACTCTAAAGGTTATTGGATAGTAGAACTGTTTTTAGGTTCAGTAAGGGAGAGGAATAAATGTTATTCTTAAACTAATTGGACATTGCCATTTGCTGGAGGAAAGTGAGGCTGGTGGCGGGGCTGAAGGTTAAGCCACAACACTGCAGTGATGAAGTAATGAGCCACAGGGAGAGACAGCCATATAACCACACTACTCCTCACGCATTTGATAAAGCACAAATGTCCGCTCTGTTTATGTTTTCAGTTAGTTTAGAGGGGTATGTTACTCATACGCTATGAATCCAGAGTTTTACAATAACAGATGTTGCAAACTTATTATTTTCACCTCATGAAGCGACATTGAATCTTGCTACTTGTCATGACCTGACAGTATACATGACGCCGAAGACCAGAATTTAGAGACTGTCTGTAAAGCACAAAATGTCAAAAGAGAGGTTTTTTTTTTTTTTTTATAACATAGCCTTCTCAGTTTATATTATACACATTTTGGACTTCTTTAGGTTTTCTTCCTTCCCCCACCACCAATGAGGTTATATTTTCAGATTTTTTGGGAGAGACAGAGAATTACCCAACAAATTGTCAGCAAGGTCTCAGAGGACGGGATCCTGTCTGAAAGAAACCCCAAATAATTTCATATTATGGTCAGATGTTTTAATAAGATAGTGTTGCTATTTCACCACTAGAGGGCAACAGTCTACAGCATCAACACAGCTGAAGGTTTGTGCTCTCTGAGTGCTTTCTACTTACTTATTATGATAAGTTAATTTGGTCAATTTTTTTTGTCAAAAGCTTTTCATAAATGGATCAACACGTTTTGTACATTACCTCTTTTTTTCCCAATTTTTCTATATTGTACTTTCTTAATGCATAACTCTATGGCTCTGTGCCCCAAACCAAAGACAAACCAAATGCACTCTACACTTTCAGAGATGTAATATTTAGCATCCATCCGTTTTCTATATCTGCTTATCCAATCAGGTCGCGGGCAGCTGCAGCCTATCCCAGCTGGTAATGAGCAGCATTACCCGGACAGGTCTCCAGTCTATCGCAGGGCCACTATTGAACAAATTAACTTTCATTCTTGATCTCAATGGAGTGCAAATCAATTTACATTTCTTAGATACATTTTATCAAACGTACTACTCCATGTATAATCTTTCAAAATGTGTGCAGTTTCTCTTCTTTCTCCATAGTCTGAAAAGAGAAAGCGTATGACAGCCACGCTTTGCCTTGTGGTAATTACATGAGCGTATTAGCATGACGGACATGTCCACTATAACACCGTACTCTCTGAAGTGGATCATGGGATATGCGTAGCTCAGTCAGCCTGTGAGATTGACAGCTTCAGGGAGGACCCCTGGTCGGTCTTCCCGTCCACTCTTCTTTGATTGTAATCTTATGCTGAAAACGAGCAGGTCCAGGAGATGTACGAAGCAGCAAAGACAGACGTGGATCCTCAGAGGTCAGGTCTCCTCTCTGCCTGCCCCTATCTATTAACTAATGGCTCCTCACTTCAAATGGCTGTCACTGTCGCTGACAACAGCCTGTCCACAGTCACTCTGGATAAACGCAATAAAAGATCCTACGAGGCAGCAGAGCGGGATGTATTTCTGAAAAGTTGTCTGTTTTTCCTCCGTATGGACGAGGAGTGATATTTTTTGACAGACAAACATTGACACGTTGTAAAACGCTCTTCATTCACAGCCACAAAGTCAGATATCAGTATTTATTTCCAATTGCCTGTGACAGTCTGTGAAAGCTGCACTAGCCTCTTGTTCCTCATCCTGTTTTCCGCTCCCTTGTTCACTCCCAGTTGGCCTTTGGTTATATCAGTCAGTGAAAAAAAAATAAAAGTATCACACTCCGGGGACAGCTGGTTTGTGTTTACAGTCTGGAGACTGGGGCGAGTGCGCTGCAAGTATTGTCTAAACAATTTTAGTCGCTATATTCCCCTCGGCTCAGCGTTTCCAAGAGCCAGATTTGTGCCAGAGTGTCAGGACGAAGGGAAAAAAGGGTTTGTTTGGCTTGCAACGGCACGGTGAAGAGAGAAGAGAGAGGGGAAGTAGTCAAGAGCTTCTGACAAAGACCATATGGCTCCTGAGTGTGTGGCAATATAATCAGAACGTAAAACTGTGTCTTTTGTCTGTGTCTGTGCGGATATTTCATCAGAACTGTGCTGCATACATCAACTGAAACACCACTTGAGGCTTTACAGAGGAAGATAGGAAAAAAAAATCACAGGCCTTCATGTCTTTACATTCTTTGGCAGAGTTTTGAATTACACCATTAATTACAACCACGTTGATGTTTCATTCTCCGACAAAAGAAAACTGCATTGTGTAATTTGTCAAGAAATAAAATCTGGTGAAGCTACCTTTGTGTGCGATAGTAAGCGTTATCCTGGGTTCCTGTGCACAACAGAAATATTAAATCATGTTTACCGGCCTGGCTGTGTGTGTTTTTTCTTCTTTTCTGCTCATCTTCAGAGAATAAGTTACTGATAAGAAGAAACAAACAACAGACTGTGGGAGTAAAATCAACTCAAAGAAGGCGTTTGTGTACAGTACGCTTCTGGGTGCCCATATGTGAGTGACATTAAGCATATGCTTTGGGTACCTCACTCTTTCTCCTCCCCCTCTCCAAATTATGCTAGGTATCATTTTGTTCTAGTTAATGCATTCAGCTCAGATTGTTGCCTGGGAGATACTGTTTGACTCAGCCCATCTCCCACCACCACCACCACCACCACTCCCGACACTAAATCTTTTCCCTGTGTTTCCCGCTTCACACTGAACTTCGGTGCCGGTTGCATTTCCCTGCATCCCTGAGTGAGC
Source organism: Pseudochromis fuscus (assembly GCA_900323345.1). Taxonomy (NCBI): domain Eukaryota; kingdom Metazoa; phylum Chordata; class Actinopteri; family Pseudochromidae; genus Pseudochromis; species Pseudochromis fuscus. The sequence goes on along the minus strand of OOFC01031085.1, from coordinate 8,023 downwards.
AGTGCCTCTAGATTTTATCTATTTCCGATAAAGCTCCATGCTCGCAGTGAGTGTCAGGTTACTCTGATGTCATATGCACTCTTACGCACTGTTTTCCTGATTTGTAACACGACAAGGGGAGGGAGAAAAAAAAAACATTCCCGGAGGGAGAAATAACCAGTGCTGATGTGCTTAGCTGCAAAAGTGTTTCTAACAACTGAAATTAATTAGCGATGAAAAGCCATCATCGAGTCTCAACTTGCAACAAACCGCACACTGACATAAACTATGATGAGTCTGGTGTGCCCTATATTTTACTTGTGAGTTAGTCAGTGTGGAAGTATTAAGGGCTTACAGCATGGTTGAGTAATCCTGCTGCCACAGAGAGAAGAGGGATGGTTGTGCATTTGCTCAGATATTAGCGTTATCCATCCTCTATCTGTCACTCCACCACGCCACAGTCGTATCTGTCCTCAGGGTTAATTCAAACCTCCTCAGGGGGTCAGAGGTTGTTTTGCTTTTTCCTTTTCTACCTTATGTCAGATTTGATTTGCTAACACTTTTTGCCTGCTTGTCTTTGAGCTGTGTGTTGTATCACATCCCACAGTAAAAGTAAATAAGTGTATTTCGACAAAAAAAATAAAGAAATAAATCTCAGTACCAGTCTGACAGTCCCTTCAGGGCGTGAAAATGACAAATGAACACTCTCCCAGATGGTGCACTGTGTAATTGTGGTTTGATGAGTGTTTGTTAGTGTCGGTGATTAAAATGCCAACTTTTTGGACTATCATTACGCTGATCAAAATTCTTATGTGATCCACTAGAGGCGGACACTTTATTTTATGGCTGTGTTCCATAATCAACCCTTATATATTCTGAATTAATACCCGACGGTCAAAATTGCTGTGCCGGGGGAAGTCAACTCAGTTTATGGTTTGTTTCTGAAAAGGTTTGACGCAAAATACACATGCAGACAAGCAGATCCTTTTATTGCTGTTCAGTTTTTGCTTTACAAAGTGAATATCAGGATGCTATCAGATGTTAATGCTGTTGTTGCATCTGCTACATTTGTAGAACCTCATTTCATATGTATGATGTAAACTCAAACTGTTATTATTCATTCATTATTCAAATGATAAATGAAGACACTGATCAGCTAAGTACACAATTAAACACAGAGGGTCATGATAAAAGATGAAACAAGCTTTCATCATTTCCTTCCAATTAACTTGTATACAATGTACAAAAGTATGGTGTAATATGTGCTAAATAGTTACATCTCTAAATTACTAAATAATTCACTTTACAGTAATATATCCTGTCTATAGGGGGTTTCATTAATTGAGTATTGCAGCTAGCTAGTTGAAATTGGGGTTTACAGATAGACTGCATAGCTGTTTGGCTAACACTCACTTAATGAACTTATTAAACCCTCTGTAGACAGGATATATTACTGCAAAGTGAATTATTTAGTTTTTTATGATATTTAGAGATGTAACTATTTAGTACATATTACAGTATACTAGTGTACATTGTATAGAAGTTAATTGATATGAAATGATGAAAGCTTGTTTCATCTTTTATCATGTGACCATATTTGGATTTGAAGCGAGAACTGAGGAGGTGGGTCTGAGTTCAGGTGTAGTTCTATTGGACACGCCCCCAAGATTAGGGGGCGTGGTTAGTTTGATTGACAGTTAGTTTGATAGTTGATTGACAATTTTTGAAACCTAATATCTACCGCAATTTCTGGACTATTGAGCGCACCTGTCTATAAGCCGCTATTGAATTTATTCGAACAGTTTCATGTGGTCCACTCTGACCGGGTCTGATGTGACGAGGCTAAATGTATCAGCGGCACGGAGCTTGCTAGCTTGTAAAAAGCTAACGAGCTTCGTGCCGCCGATACTGAGCCGCACCGATGTTTAAGTTCAAAGCGTTGGAAAAAAGTAGCGGCTTATAGTCTGGAAAATACGGTAATTAATCATAATTCTTCTTTCAGTTGGACTATAAGATAAGAGAGATAAGATAAGATTAAACTTATACTAATACCACCAGAATGTGTGGGGAAAATGTATTGACTGAGTATTTCATGATTGAAAATGATGATTTTTGAGTTGAAATCAACTGGAGTCAAAGATTTTTGGAGCCAGCATCTAGTGGTCATCTATTACACCTTTTTCGCTTATACATTGGCCTCATTGAGACCCAGTCACTGCATCCATATGGGTCTCCTTAACAGAAAAAGCTAAATATCATCTGTATCATAGTAATAATACGCTAGCATCAATGCTACTACAATTCCTCAATAGCACTGACAGGCTATTGAGGAAATGACATTATAAGAGCTACATACTGATTAAAACTTCATATTAAAACACACCATAGATGCTCAATGACAAAAAGTGAAAACAGTTTTCAAGAAACAATCAGAGAATTGAGAATACTGTATCTCAGTAGGGTACTTCACAGAAATTACACTACAGAGGAGCTGTGGCAGACACTTGCTGGTGCAGCAGCACAGTAATAAGCTGCTTGTGCATTATTGTTCCTTCTGCTTACCCACCACTACCAAAGATTCTGGTATCTTCTCTAATAGGGTGCAGATGTGGTAATTTATAGCAAAACAGGGGGACAAAGAGTGAGAGAGGGGGTGCTTTCTCAATGGAAAGCTGAATAATGAGATGAACAGTTCCAAGGCACTACAACAACCAGCCCTGTGCCTGTCTGGCTGTCAGTGCTGCATCCCCTTATTTTCTGCCATTTCCGTCGTCGTCCTCCTCCTCCTCCTCCTCCTCTTCCTTCTGGAGCGTCGCTTTCTCTCTCCTCTCTCTCCTCTCTCCTGTGGGAATACTTTTGAATGTGCAGCAGACAGGTTTTTTTGAGGGAGCTGCTGTTGTCGAAGCAGCAAACTGAAAGCTTTGATGACCAGTAATGTGCTCCCCATTATAAAATTGTCACACACCCTGCTGTATATACAAACTGTATGCATGCATGTGAGGCAGACAGTAAAATGAAGGTGTAGCCTTGTGTTTTCATGCTGATGCTGTCCTATCCTTAAAAAAAATCTCTACCATGTGTCGTAAAAGCCAAAAACTATGCAAATTAGTTTCATTTTTTGGAAAATAATTAATTAATGTCAGACAGTGTGTCTAATTCAGACCTATAGCACCACCTTGCCACCAGGCTTTTTCTACCTTTTATCTTCTTCAACATCAACAACCTTTTGTGATATTGACACTGCAGAATTTAAACAGGCAATTTCAATATTTTTCCAATTAACTGCATTGCTGTATAGTGAATGTAATAACTCTTATTCACAACCGGTGTTTGCTTAGATGGGATCTTCCTTCCACATCCACCAACTAAAATTCCCTTTTTTCACCTCCCTCTCTACCACAAAGGCCAATTTTCAAGGTCTCAGTTTTATTACATGAGACAGAGACCATGAGATGAATGAAAGCCTCCTTCAATCTACTACAACCCAACAATCTAGATCAAGTATCTACAACCACAATAGCAATATATGATTACAGGTAGACCTTCCAGTTCATTGATTCCCGCAAATATATGAAAGTATTTTATCTTCAAATGCCATAGAATATGAGACGATATTTCATTATGCAAACTCCCCTCAGACAATAAATCCTTCCTCTGTGTTTGGGCCACTGTCTCTCAATCTGTGTTTTTTTTTTTTTTTCTTTGTGGAAAATTCGCTTTCTCTCAGACTTCCCGAGGCTATTGCAGAAATATAACAAAGAAGCGCAAATACAGACAGCATAAGATGAGGCACTGGTAGCTGAGGAAGAGGATGAAGCTGAGAGGTACAGAAGAAAAAAAAACCAACAGACGGAGGAGAGGGACTGAAGATAATTAAAAGGATCTTGAGAGTGGTATAGCCCATAGCACTGGGACTTCTTATTAATTTACACACATATAAATGCCTCTCCACACATGCACATTAAGACTAGGTAATCTACCTATACTCAAAGATGTATTTTTTTCTATATTATTATTTTTCATGCTGCGTTTAGGGCATAAATCTCTGTCTCCTCCCCACCCATATATTTAATACAAGTTATGCAAAACACATCAGGATTCGACTCATTTTCATAGCAGCAATCTACTGGCAATTTATCACAACCAAGCATGAAAAATATGCTATTATGCCACTGAAATTATTTTTTTTATTTTTTTTTGTTTAATATAATGTCTTCTCAAGAACAATGCAATAACACACTTTTAGATTTTGATGTCAAATTGAAATATGTGCATGATACTAATGAAACCATTTCCCCCCTGTTTCACTTTTATTATAGAGACACACACATACATACGACCAATGAACATGTATAGGCTCATTCATCAGATGGAAAAGTGTCATAGTAACTTTTTTTTTACAGTTTAGAGAATGGTGGTGGAGCTTGGTTTGATATTATACTGTGCATATGAATTAATCAGGTTCTGATCAGTGACTAGATTTATTGTAGTAAGAACAAAGACTAACATGCACGACTGTTACCACTGCCCCCATCACTGGTATAGTGGGACTTGTGATGATGACAGTACTGCCGCTGCTGTCTGAGGTCAGAGGGTTAAACAGCTGACCGCTTGTGTCAAACACCACCTGTTACATGAATGGAGAATCTCTGTCTTCGCACCGATGTCTTGGTAGCTTGAGAAAATTGTATTTTCTTTTCACCTTTTTAATTAAAAAATTACAGTTTGTTGGGTAAACTACATATTTTGGTCGACTGGATTTCAACTTTAAAATTTCAGTTGAAAGAAAGTGAGTGGATGAATTGAGTGGACACACCAAGAGCATTTTATTAGAACTGATGTGTAATAAAGTTACATAAACTATGTTATATCAAGTTTAATTTACTAGAAAAAATGTATTGTGTAGAATCATTATGAAGTCATCTCAATTTAACTTCTCAAATTCAGGCAACTTAAAATTTGGAGGCAGCACGATCACTAACTTTACTAAGTTAAAACAGCTAGTTATATATATGAATATATATCAACATCAGATTGCACACACAAGGTTATATACACACATATTCATTCTGTTTGTAGTTGAACTTATAATGTAATAGAGCTGTCAAGTCTATAGCCAAATGTTTGTGTTAAGAAATGTACAAAGAGACTTGAAATAACAGCAGCTGTTTTGTAAGGAAGCTTTGTTGTTGCACTAACACAAAGTAATGGACACCAGTATGTGTGTATGCGTGGAGCTGACAGGAGTAAAAGCAGCTTCATGAGCCCTGTGCTTGATGGCACCACATTATGTATAGTAGCAGATGAATGACAGGTGCGCTCTCCCACCCTAATGCACAAATTGCCTCGGCTGCAGAGTGCTAATGTGGTTTGCTTTTAACCACAACTACACAAATATATTCAAAATTTGCTGTTAGGCAATTCATACTAATTAAAATGTTTGTTTCCTTTGAGGCTGATGCATTGATTGCATGCGTGAGTGTCAGTGTCTGTGACATGTCCTTCCAAACTCCATCATTAGCTGAGTTATTATTAGTGGATAATGGGAGAGAAGAGAGATTGCATCACCTATCAAGACATCTCGAAGTATCCGAGTATTGATTGACGGATGGTCGGCTGGTGCTGTTTGATAGCTTTAGTGTTTCATTGAGATGTACTGTATATTCTGTCAGATCTCCCCATGCATTGGTACATTTCGAATCCGAATGTGTCTCATGGTACAACCGAGTCAGATTTTCATCTCAGAAGTTTATTGACTGTAAGCAAACCTCCTCCTGGCAGGTTTTGCATCTTCTCATGAAAGATTCACAGACCGATAAGAAGCACATATTTTTCCAGGCTCCATTCCTATATGGTATCCCAGTGGCCTCCAAGCAAGGGCTGGCTAATTATAGGCTCACTGAATTCATTTGGAGTGAGCCAGGATTCATGGCTGGACTGATAATTGGATTGATCAGGTATTTCTCCCAGTTCTCCCCCATCTCATTTGGTGCAGCGGGCATTTGAAATAAACTCCAAAGATGTAGAGTTTAAACATTTTTATTCACTACCTGTAAATAAATAGCGTCTGAATCATTCATCCGTTCAGGGAAAGCTCCAACTCCCTGACTGAGACACTCATGAAAAACAAGTGAAGACTCCTGCACATCATTTCTGACTCTCTCATGTGCGAATACATACACGTCATATATACCACACAAAAGGTCCGGCTAAATGTCTTGCACCAAAATGTCGACACACGATGAGACGCTCACAGCCGCCCACCACCACCAGACACACACACTCACACACACTTTTTTTTTTTTTCCACCCACTCTGTACTCTAGAGTATGAAGAGCTTCTCAAGATGAGTGGTTGTTTAATTGACAGCTGGTTCACTAACTGGTTCTCGTCACTGACAGATGAGGAAGTTTTTTTTCTTTCTTTCTTTTTTTTTAACACTAATAGCCATTGGACACCTGCACATCTTGTCAGGTTTTTTTCTCCTTGAGGTTTGTTTGACAGTGTGTGTGGAGACAACGGGTGTGATGTAGGAGTGCTGTCAGTCTGTTGTCTTATATTCCTGCTGTCACCCTTTCTCTCTCTCTTCTCTCTCACTCACACAAAGTGCCATTTATAAATAGACTATGCCGAAGCCATGTGGTGTTGTTGTTGGCATGCATTTCTTTCAGCATGTGAACAACAAAAAAATAAAAACTGTATCAGGGACGGATACTGAAAAATCATATCTGATTTAATTAGAGGTTTTCATGCATTCATTTCATTCAATTATTTTTGGAGCACAGTTGATTTATATTCACTTGCACTTTTGTGTTCTTCATTGTTGTTTATCTCGCACTTCTTGCATGTGTTATCATTTTAACAAGCTGTTACAGTAAAATAAACTCTGAGGAGTTCATGTGAAATATACTGTACACAGGTAAATATTTTTGGCCGAGGGATCATTCATATTCCTTCTTTTCTTAGAGGATTTTCTTTCTGGGTTTTGCTTGTTTGAGCACAACTTGGCCTTGAGTCTGCCTCTCTCCGCCCTCTCTATCCGCTGCTGCTCTGTTGGCATTGATTATCTCAGACCCGAGGTATCCACTGTGTGTGTGCACCGTGTGTGTGTGTGTGTGTGTGTTTCACCATCTCTAGCTCTGCTGCATGCTGAGAAGGCAGATATCTCTAGAGGTTCTGTAATAGAGCGGATACTGTTGCCTGCCTCACATTGCCATGGGGGATGGAGGTAGTGTTGGATAGCTTGGGGAGGGATGGAGAGGAGGAAATATAGGGGAGAGGGCAAAGGATGAGAATATCCACAATTTACTTGCAGATATGTGTGAAATCTTATCCGTTTGATTATACCTTTAACTCCACAGTTCACACACCCCCACTAGCTGGAGCTAATTGAATTGTGTTTGTTCAAGAGATATGGTTTCGATGGTACTTTACTTGTGCTGGACCGGGTCAGCAGATCCATGTTAACTACACTTTATCAGTTTGAATTAAAGACACAATCGAACCACATCAAAATAAAATAATTTCCTCACTGTCAACTCCATATAGATACTTGGGGTTTTCTCCTTCTGCATTCATCCCGATGGATTTATCAGATAAATGTTTAGTGTATTTTATTATTTTGGTCAACACATTTCTTCACCGTACTGCTGAGTTTTTTGTCTTTGAAGGAACAGCACAAACCAGTCTTAGTACCGTATTTTCTGCACTATAAGGCGCATCAGAATAGAAACTACTGTAGTGTCTGGGGTTGTGTTATCATCCAACTAGATGCAGCTGCACTAAAGTGAATGTCAACAAAACAGTCAGATAAGTCAGTCATTCAAACTTTATTAATAGAAAACAAACCAACGTTCTGACAACTCTGTTCACTCCCAAAACAAGCTAGTGCATTCACAATACATGGTACTGTACATACCGGTAGCTCTTACCAGTATTTGCGCCGCCTTCGTTGAAAACAATGTATTTCCAACTCCATTTGTCACAGTTCAAAGCTACATGAACAGCTGTTGTATTTTTTTCTCCGAGGTAACATCAGTGACGT
>OOFC01031084.1:28603-57027 GCA_900323345.1 Pseudochromis fuscus | reverse complement strand
TGCAATAGCTTGTCCTTATTAGTGGTGTAAATTAATGCAGCTTTGTATTGAAATGGCTGTGTTATTTGATATCTTCAAAGCACACTGAGTGAAAAATAAACTAGAATAAAAGTGGTGCTTTATTCATGAAACTTGAACTTGCTCCTAATCGTGGGGAACAGTCTCCATGTTGTCATCAGACGGGGGGCAGGACAGCAGTTACCATAACAGCCTTCTCGCTGAATGCAGGCACTTTGAGCCAGTTGTTTTCCTTCCAGTGATCTTAGTACACAGGTGACAAGTTTAAAAAAAAAAGAAAAGTTGTTTCTGGTTAAAAAAAAATATACAAGTAAATTCCCTTTTATTTTATCTTAATGTCGTCTTTACAGACATAAAATGATCCCAGGAAGCACAGTTATAACAGGTGTCTTGAATGTGATTGACTGAGTCTAAAATAGAATGCATTAACTTATACTCTAACAGAAGTCTTCTAGTAAAACCAGGTGGCAGTTATGGCAGTTAGTACTCAGTGTATCTATTCTCATAAGTATTGTTCTGCACTTTGTTGCATAATGGCATGTTAATATGTAGGGCCTCCAAGTGCCCTGCCTGCTGGTCCGGTCCTGGCATCATTATGATGACTACCTAAATATAATCATTTATGCCTATGACTAGAAAAGCTTTACGTCATATCTGTAATCCTAGACACTTCGTTGAAAACAAAGTTCAGCTGCCATATGCAGAAGATGATGTTTTCTTCCCCCCCCTCCCCCCAAAATCACAACAGCAATTCCAAAACAACCGAAGAGATGTAAATAATCACACTATTTTAAATAGGTGTATAAATTCTTGTCCTCATATTTATCTTATTGCCGATATCTGCAGTTTTTGTTTTTAACTGAGAAATATTTGAATTCAAACTACAATAAAGACTGGAAGCCTCAACACGGTGGTTTGTTTGGACTGATTGCGTGCACTACAGCCCCACACCGAAGCTCTAATTGTCTATTGAAAACTTCAGTTAGAAAATATCCCTTGCAGGCAATAGTTATAATTTGATAATAGGGTACAATAAAAACTGGAAGCACCAACAAGGTGGATTGTTCATAAGTGTGTGTTTTATAACCACACTCTACCCCAATCCTGTGATTATAAAAGGTGTGAGTCAAAGTAACACAACACACCCTGCTGTATTGTGAAATTACCTCTATCCCGAAGTGATGCAACTCTGTAATTACCTGCTATTCATGCTGACTAGGTGCAAGAAGAACTGGGATGTGTATTTGCCTGGACACAGAGGAAAAGCCATACCTGTGACACGCCTATGATTTGCAACATGTTTTGACTGAGTATTTTACCCACTGCAGCCTTTTTCTTTTCAGATGTGGAGTTTAACTGTCTAACTGTTTAACTGACTGTTGGTGTAATGTTGAAGTTATCATTCATTCATTCAGAGGCCGTCAGGACTTGGAAAAAATATGTTTATTTTTGGTCCTCTTGATACGTCTCACCACAGCTGTGCTTTACATGCACATAATGCAACTGTGAATGTTCTGCCTTTTACATTTCATCAGACACCCTCCTCACAGCTTGGTTTCAGAGGATGCCTTCATATAGTAAAATAACACAACGACAGCCCATCGTGTACACAAGAGCACAAGTGGTGGAGAACAGTGTCACACACCATCTACAGAAGCTATGGAGGGAAGATGAAAGTGAGCACAGCTGGGTTTCCCCGCTGGATCAGTGCTGGTGCAAGTGGAAGCTGTGGGATGGTTGGAACATCTGAAGATTTATTGAGCCTGGCTGAGGAGCTTCTTGATGTCTTCTTCGATGTCGCTGGTCAGGAACCTCCTGCTGTAACGCTTGAATGGCACACCGTCCGGCCCGATGAGGAACTTCTCAAAGTTCCAGGCCACGTCGTTCCTGCACACCGGACTCCAGATGATAAACTTGGGGTCGCTCATCAGGGCTGTCGGCTCATCGCTGGGCAATGGGAGCTTCTCTCTCAGGAATGTAAACAAGGGATGAGCGTTCTTTCCATTCACCTCCACCTTCTCCAGGAGCTGAAACTTTGGCTCAAAGCCATTTCCAGGACGGACGTACTTCAGAGACTGGAGGATTTCCTCATTCTTGCAGTTCTCCTGTGTAGTTAATCACAAGGTTACTTGCATAGGTTTCTTTGTCTTTTCATTCGTTCAAATCTCAATCAGGAAATGACCTTGTAGTTTGTTTTACTTCCTTATACCTACAAGAAGCCTTCAGATTTTTAGAGCAGTAACCATTATTAAGGAGTTATTCATTATTACATGAAAATCATGTACTCTGTTGTATGCATAGTATATTATGAAACTTCAAGGTATTACAAGGATCATTATTTCATGTCATGAGGAACGAGTTTGTTAGGTGTAACCCTGTGTCACAACAATTTTCTTTTTCCTGCATATCTCTCAGAACTCAAGCTGCTCACAACAATTTTAACATAAAAAAATTCATCCTTAAATTTAAAGTCTACAATTCAGATTTCACTATCAGACTGTAATAAATGAATGGAATCTATTACAGATACAAGTTAACTAAAATTAGATTAAAACATGTCGGTAAGGTGGAGAAGTGTATGCAGGTCTAAAATATATGGTGGAAAAGCCTCCATGAGAGTAATTAAAAATTTCTGATAAGGATTGTACCTCTCATTCCAACAGGCTATTTCTGGGAAAATGCAATTTAATAGGAACAGCAGTAAATTCAAAGAAATAAAAACAAAACGTAACGGTCCAAACTATGAGAGCAGGTAGACCCCCTCACCTGATGACCGAACTGGTTGCAGGGAACTCCCAGGATCACAAGCCCCTTGGCGGCGTAGCGCTCGTGGAGCTCGTTCATCTGGGTGTAATCCCTGGTGGTCGTACCTCAGAGAGACGCCACATTCTCAATGAGGACAACTTTGCCCTGCAGAGACGAGAATTTCACCAGTTCCCCCGTTAACAAATTGGCAGTAAGGTCGTAAAATTTTGTAGCCATTTTTGTACTTTCCGTTCCCTTTAGGTTAAGAGTCCAGTGTTCCCCTTTTCTGCTGTAGACAGTTAACTGACTTCTTCACTTCCTTGTGTCTTATATATACGACCAAAGATGCTGCAGTGATGGTCAAGATAATTCACACCTTCAACCAGAAGCACCGCCTGCAGTTTTTCTAAGAATTTTAATCATATCAGATTAAAAGTTATCTCGTAAATTTTGTATTATTTGGAGTCTTGAATTATCTGAGGGGTATTGTTGTCTCTGTGATTTGAAGAATCTGCTTTGTTAAAGTTATCGTCAGTAGCTGCTGGTTTGTTTATAGTTGGTTTAAATTAATTTAGCAGCAAACGTCCTACTATGGTCCTTTAGGTTAAACGTTGTGCTGTGTTACTTTCTAAGAGGAATAACACCGTGGTAAGTAAATTAATACGTTAGTGGGAAGTTATTAGCATGCTAATGCGGGCGAAGACGGAAGTAGATAGCATTAAAACAGCTCGAACGAATGTAGTCTTTGATCTGTAAGTTCAGCATGTTTTGTTATCCGGCGTATCCCGGATAGTCTTGTCATTTATTAAAAAGGTGATTGTATTAACTCCGCCTGTCAAAGGCTAACCCATGTGTAAAAACACTCATCTCAGTGCTGGAAGGTATGTTCTAAACGTTGAAAAACGACGAACCACTTTTGTTTTTTAGCACAGCACCTAGTTAAGTAAAGAAAGTAAATTATTACGGAGCTGTATGTTGTATTGACAGTCATTTTTTTCTTTGTTTGGGTTAAACATTTCTGTCTGTTATGCTCCGCGAATAGGATCCATTGCTGTTACGTAGATGATGACGTGAAGCGCATTGGCGCGGACATTTGTTTAGTAACTGCAGTGCCTGGTCTTCTGAGAGTTCGACTCTGTTAAACGTATGTTTAATTTTTATCATTCTCAGTAAGTTTGTCAGCCAACAACACCATACACGCATATAGCGTTACATATGTAAAGAATGGCTTGTCTTGTCATTTTCTTTTAGAACAGCGTAGAGTCGTTTGCTGGAATTGTAAACAGTGTTTAGCTTGTGTTTTTCTACTGTGGATGTTAGCGTAGTTTAGCTTTTAACGCCATGTTCTCCTTATATATCTCATCAGATGATGCGCAAAAAGCGACGATCCAGTGTGGATAAAGAAGGTGTCAATTCTACAACCACCAGTAAGTTTTATGTAGCCTGACAACACTTCAATGGTGTGTTTTACTTGTGTAGTGTGTAGTTTCAAGCTAACATTAGCCTACTGAGGCATAATTAAGTGTCAAGAATTATGACTGTTTGACTGAACAAATGACACTGGAAACTTAGTCGAAGCTGTATTGTCATGGACAAATTGCGAGTATAAGTCTTGTAGTCGTTTTCCTTAGGAGATTGTTTCATTTTAGATTCACTGTGTTTTCTATAGAGGCAAAGAAGAGTCGCGGCACCAGTCATCCACCTAAGGACACTGTTTCAGAAGAGACAAATGAGAGTGTATTTGGTGTCTTTCTGAGGGAGGCAGGTATCACCTTGAAACAGGGTGGCGCATCCAATGAAATTGGTAAATACATGTATTTTCTATGAATTATGATTGGGTGCACCCAATCATAGTTTCAAAAACTACAAGTGAATAATGCTAAATAATATCAGATGTTAAACAGGATCTTTGTCTGGTCTCCTCTAGCTGTTGACCAAGTGGTTTTCCAGAAACGCATACAGAAACAACTCCAGAAGAGTCCCAGGTACCCCGGTGTGAGTATAAAAAGGCACCAACAGTGAAATAAACACAGTAACAAATGTGTTTGTCTTTGAGTTCACTGCTCATGTTCAAATCATCTTTTCAATGTTCAGATCATACAGGAATTCATCACTGGATTGGAGTCTTACATAGAAAACCCTGACAGGTTTAGGAACTGCCTTCTTCCGTGTGTTCCACATTTGTCTGATGAAGACTCCAGGTAATCATGATTAAAAGCACTCTGTCAGCTGTAGAGGTTACTTTCAGAAGCTCTCTAACTTGTGATCTCCTGTCAGGGGTCAGTTTGGTGTAACACACTGACATACTTTCCTCCGTGCTGTAGTTCTCTCAGCTCTTTCCAGGAAAGCCTGCTGCGCATGTTGTTGGGCATCGAGATGTTGCAGGTATGATTTAAGACAGTAGAAGAGAACTGCATTATGTTTTCATGAGAATACCACCCAGGCACAATTACAAAATGCCATTTTCTGCTGTATGATGTGCAGTTTAAAAACTATGAATACCACAAGTCCTTAAACGCCCACTCTTTCTTGTAGACTCTGATCATAAACACCTTGCTTGAGAAACTCCCTGAGTTTATGTTTGATGGGTCAGTATGCCACGATACAGCTTGCAAACCATTTATTATGGAAGTTTTTCATTGTTGTCTCAGAATTAATTTTTCTGTATTTGTGTTCTGTATTTCATAGTGCGGGTGATGGAGGACTCAGTGTTCCACGCACAATCATTAACCAGCTCAAATGGCTTGACAGAGTTGTGGACGCCAAGGTAGTGATTTATGTGAAGATAGGTTTGTTTGTTTGTTTGTTTGTCACAACCATTAGTTATTGAAAGAGTGTGTATATTTACTGAGCTGCTCGGTTTGTACTCGCATGCATTTTTTCACTTACACTTATTACCACAGATACTATACTGTAACTGTGGAGAAATAATGAGAGAGAGGGACCTTCTGTTAACTGCAGAACACAACATGTGAAGTGATGATGTCACCAACACACTTTGTACGCTGAAACCAAAACAGCCTCATACGTCAGGATGATCCATCAATATCTACAAACCTTTTAGCAACAGCTGGCTCATGGAGGGATTTTCACAGATAGTGGAGACAATACCATCAGCATAATCCATCCTGTTATATGTGTTATGCCTCATTAAACCTCTACTCTTAAACATTTAGTTGTTTTTCTGGCTTCTACTGGAGGTTTTGATTAATTTTAAGGCCTCATTACAGCTGTACCATGCTGTTATTTACTTATGTGTGCTCACAATCATTGTAGTGTTATTACACATGTCAGTCCAGCACATTCCCTCAGTAAGAGTATACAAACAGCACAGATCACTAAACATATAATGCTTAAGTTTTCTTTCTGTACATGATTCTCATAGTAATTATACTACTGCTTTTAGTTTCATTATGTTAAATGTTAAACACTCCGGTAAGCACACACGCTGGATCAGTTCACTGATATCAACCTTTTATTAATAACCAAAAGCTCCCACATTAGACACTGATGTACTTGTTTGTTTCCATTTATTTTTGCAGGATTTAGCAGCAAAGCTCATGGAGCTGGTGTCAGTTGCACCTTTGGAGGTTCAGCGTGACATCATCACCAGTCTGCCAGAGATACTAGAGGACTCCCAGCATAATGATATAGCCAGAGAGCTCAAGTATGTGCAGCAAATCTCTAGTACACTTCTCCTGTTGTTGTGCTTAATCAACAGTTTTAGAGTGTCTGATTTGAATCACCGCTCTGTGCAGCTCTTTACTCCAAGAAAACACTCAGCTGACCGTCCCCATCCTGGATGCCCTCTCTAGTCTGAACCTCAGTTCCTCATTACTGACAGAGGTAGTACACACACACACGCACACGCACACACACACACACACACAAACGTGCACCCATATATCCCTTTGTGGTCACCTCTTACCGTCTGCTACCTCAGGTCCGAGGAGGTGTTATGGCCACGTTGGCTGCTGTGCGACTGGAGGATCTACCTGTCGTGGTCAAGTTCATCCTACACTCAGTCTCAGCCTCTGATGCAAATGAGGTCAGAGTTCCTGGTCCTCAGCATTCAAAAAGGTAACACAGTAAGGTTTATTTTCAAATAACTAAGTATGCATGTGCTCTCCTGTGTGTAGGTGGTGTGTAATCTACGTAAAAAACTGGAGCTGGAGCAGTGTGTCCTTCCTCCTGTGCTGCAGGCCTCTCAGAGTCGCATGAAGGGCAAAGGAGCAGCAGTGTAAGATTAATATTTATACGGAAAACCCAGAACCTGTTTTAACGTAAATATGATCTAACACATGGGTTTTTGGAGCAGGTCCGCTCCAACACCAGCAGCTGGCGGCAGTCAGGACAGCGTCATGTTGATCCTGGACTGCATCAAGTCAGCAGTACGTTTTCAGAAAACTATTTCTGAGGCTTGGATCAAGGTAAACTCGCCTGCTGAACTAATTAATTGAAACTGATTATTTTCAACAGTCACTTCTTTTCGTTCCCATTTTTGTGTTGCTGACTCAGCTTTTATCACATTTTAGGCAATAGAGTCTGTGGACGAGGTGGAGGACCATAAGGTGAGTTCAGTGTATTCTTGAGGGACACTTGTCTCAGTGTGGGCTGAGGTTCCAACACAAGTCTGTACAAAAATCTATTTTAAATCCATTTGTTTGGTAAGTCTGGATACCTATAGGATCATTCTGATAACCGATCATTTCCCATGACCTCTTGATGTCGTCATCATGTATAGATGCACTGAGTTAAATTGCTTGGGACCCCCTGGAGTCTGACTTTCAAAAATTTGATAGAATTTGTGGCAATCAGAAATAGTATGTTATCACCAGAATAGTTATAAAAGATTCAAGTAGTTAAAATGAGATAAAATGTAGATGGATTGAAACACAGGTGATAAAGGTAATTGAATATTTTCAAGATATGAAACATAAAAATGTTACATAAAAAAATAAATGGAAGTTTATATTGTTGGTATCAATAAAAAGATAAATTTATAATGATTGATGTGGCACCATTCTCATTGATATATCACATTTTTCAGAAAAATTGAAGTTGATGAAGCATAATTCACCCACTTTAATTTTCATTTATTTTGATGCAGTTGAAACCAATTAACACTCATTTTCTTTTATTAATGACCCAATTCTGGTAAAATTGAGCTTTTTTCATCTCCAAGGTTTTCTGCTTGTAGACCAGTGTAACATTAGTTGCTGGAGATCTGGACCACACTAAACATGTGCCTGTTGTTACATTTTTCTTTGCGAAGTAGCTCTAAACGATATCCTAGGCTTGAAGTTTTGGAAAATACAGTAATTAGATGGAGATTGGTTTGACTGATATGTTCTGCAACTAGACTATAGGTGTTTTTTAGTGTTGTTATATGTCCATGTTTGGACAGGCCTCCTACTTCTGGGGATATTGAAAGTCACAAGACTGTGTCCTTATTGACGTCCACTGACACAGTTTGGATTTGTGTAAAAGTCCAAAATGCTTGGGGACCATACATATTACTCTGTGTCTCTGCTCTGCCATGTCAGGTAATAGACCTGCTGGTGTTGTTCATCCTTCACTCCACCAACGCCAACCAGAGCCGACGCGGGGCGGAGAGAGTGCTGAAGGTCAAAGTAAGGACTGGACTGATCCAAGAGGCTCTGCTGCAGAAAACCTTCAGGGACTACTCTCAGGTTTGTCAGTCTGCAGACAGACAAGCAGCAAGAACAGCAGTGCAGTTAGCTTAATACTGGTACTGTGGTAGTAATCCATTATTATTTGATTAACATATTTATTACTGATTGTATTCCAGGTCATGCGAGGTTACTTCCCCTCCATCCTGAGTCTGGCTCAGAGTTTGCTTCGCTCACCTGACCCCTGCATGGTGCCTTTTGGCGGCCACATGTACCGACACGCATTCACCGCGTTTGACTCTTACTGTCATCAGGTAGGTTTTGGGATTCATTTGTTCATAAATATGTGGTTTTTTAATGTAAATGCCACTAATTCATAATAAATGCACCTTGTGTGTTGTTTGACAGGAGGTGGTGGGCTCTCTGGTGACCCATGTGTGCAGTGGTGTGAGTGGGGAGGTGGACATGGCTCTCGAACTGCTCTGTAGCCTGGTCACAGAAAAACCCTCAGAAATGGCGCTGTACGCCGTTTTTGTCAAGGTAATGAGTCGATCCAACAGCTTTGACTGGAACAAACAAAGCCCTGTAGCTAGGAGATTACTAATGTTATCATTGTGTCTGGCTTCCTGTCATCACTGTATCTGACACAGGGAATTTTGGACTACATGGACAACCTGACACCGCAGCAGATCAGAAGACTCTTTCACCTGCTGAGCCGACTGGCCTTTGGGCAGCAGCAGCAGGGATCTCACATCCAGGTGCATGGTCATACATTCAGAGGCACTAAATATTATCCAGCTGTCTTACCGGCACTGATCCATCGCTCTTGTTCTGTGCCTTCCCTCAGGATGATATGCACATAGTGATCCGCAAACAGCTCTCCAGCACGGTGCCCAAGTACAAGCGTATCGGCATCATCGGTGCTGTAATGATTGTAGGCAGCATGGGAGCCTCCAGGTAACAGCTCACATTAGATAGGCAGCATTTTTCTGTTTAACTTGTTCAGTCTCTTCTTTTATTTTATTTGTCACCTGCCTTCACAGGCCCAACGCAAAGGAGTCACAGAGTGGGTCATTGTCCCAGGAGTCACTCAGACAGGTACAGATGACACAGTTAAAGAACAGTGTTCATTGTTCTGCAGGGTTTTCTCAGGGCATGACATTCAGGAAGTAAAGAAATCCTGCTTCAGTTGGTGGATGTGACTCTTCATTGTTCACTTAATTGTATCAACATATAACTCTTTTAGGTGCTCCTCATAGTGCGAGAAATACGGTATGTGTGTGTGTCTGTGGCAGGTGGCAGCTTTGTTGGAACTGGTGAAGTCGAGCAGTGAAAGCTCAGCTGAGGCTGCAGCTCTGTACTATGATGAACTGGCCAACCTGATTTTGAGCTCTGCCCTGGACCCACAGGTGCAGGTGTGTATCAATAATTCACGACACTTTCTATTTTAAAATCTCCTCCTACGTCTTAATCCACAACACTTTCAACTACATTTACTGTTGATTTTGTTGAAAACCTTTGTAAAGTGAATCTATACCACGATTAAGCAGTGGAGTTTTTTTGCTACCCTTCTCCTCTCGACAGGAAATGATCGGAAAGAGTGTCCTGGATGATTTCCAGGAGGACTTTGTAGTGGATCTCGAACCAGAAATATCAGGGTGAGTGATGGACAGCTGTCAGTGTGAGAAGTTACTCCTTAAATATTTATTCTTTTAACTTGTATCTCTGATTCTGCCTGTTTGTTTTTAGTTCCTTTCCCTTTCCACCCCATGTGATGTACAACCTGGATGAAGAGGAGAGTCAGGGAGGCATCGCTGTCAACCTGCTGCCTCTGCTGGCCAAAGACATCCAAAACAAAGGAGAGCAGCAAATTCAAGCCAAGAAGACACAGAAGTCAGTAACCTAACCACTTCTGATGAATGACAACAAAGTGTTCAATTAATAATTTATAACTTTGCTGTGTTGTTCAATCTGTGTAATCAATGATGTTTGGATTTGTTTCTCCCTGTATCTTGTTGGGACAGGTGGGTGTCTCCTCTCTGTTTGTCTCCATTCTTCCGCCTCCTGAGGCTTTGTGAGGAGAAACAGCATCAGGGAGATCTTGAGGAGATCGACGCCCTTCTGGGTGAGGAAGAGGAAGTGAAAACTTTCTTTCGGAAACCAGTTTGTTATTGTCTTCTGTGGCTGTTTGTTTACATTTGCTGTGTTGCAGGGTGTCCTCTGATCCTAATGGAGATGGATGTAGTGGATAAAGTAGAGAGCCTGTCAAAAGCTGAGCGGGAGTTCCTCTGCACTTTGCTCTTTCACACCATCAACTGGTTCAGAGAGGTAACTGCAGGTCAATGTCAAACCCGTTTTATTCACTGGAGTACGAGCTGTGAGTGAAGCTGTGTGTGTTTTCACAGGTCATCAATGCGTTCTGCAGACAAAAAGAAACAGAGATGAAGATGAAAGTGATGACTCGCCTGCAGAACATCACTTACCTTCAGACACTGCTGGAAAGGGCTCTCGCAGGTGTGTTTGCGATCGAAGAGTTGAAGGTCTCAGCATCTCCCCTGCACGATGCCATGCAGTGTGAGCTCTAGTAAAGATCTACTGTCTTTCATTTGTCTTTCAGGAACACCTGGATATGTTCCACCTGTTGCCAACTTTGATGGAGAAAGCACAGATGGGATTGTACTTAGCTCCACTGCTCCTGTGAACAAGGCAAAGAAAGGTAACCACAGGGCAGGGGCGTCAGACTCGTGCCATGGAGGGTCGAGACACGACAGGTTTTCTGTCCAGCCGGTCACTAAAGCAGGTGATTTTAATGATCAGCACCTCCTTCAGTTTGAGGGAAGGAGCTCATCAGTGAGATCAGCTCCTGGAGAGATGGTTGGAAAGAAAACCTGCAGGGTCTCGGTCCTCCATGGCACGACTTTGACATCCCTGCTGTGGGGACTCGAAATTATGATTTTGTTCACCTAACTATCTAACTCACGTATGTTATGTAGATGGCACAGGAAAGAAGAGGAAGACTCCTGGTAAGAGTTCCTCAGAAAGCAGCACTCAGCCCGAGGAGGCAACTGAAGCAGATGAAACTCAACAGGTAAACATCTAACTCTCAGATAATTCTTTTTGAAGTATGTGAAATAAATAAACCTTTGTTTCTGCTTGAAGGAGCAGCCAGAGAAGGAGAAAGAGAAGGAGAACCGGCAAGGAGTCAGCCTGACGTCCTACAGACAGTTTTTCAGGGAGCTGGACATGGAGGTGCTCAGTGTTGTGCAGTGTGGCTTACTGTCTCGCTCACTGCTGGACTCTGAGCTCCACGTCAAGGTAACTGAAGCAGCTAAGAACTTTGTTTTTACTATATAAAAAAAAAAAACAACAACTACCCAACCATCTTTTGTAAATTAATTCATCTATGAGTGCTAGTTTTAATTTAATGCACAAACACATGCATCATTATAATATTTCTCTGTTAATAAGGCCCGAGAGGAGGTTCTGCTGGGTCCTGCTGAACTTGTCTTTCTACTTGAGGATATGCTTCGTAAACTGGAATTCAGTCTCACAGCTGCTCCCGCCAAGAGAGCCCCTTTCTTTAAGGTACAAAAAAAAACAAACAATACATACAGAGTGAAGATAAACAAAAAAAAATGTAATGTAAGAATATGAGAAGGAAATGCTCTGTGACACTGTAGTAACTGTAACATGTAGCTTAATGACATGTGTTCTCGTGTAGGGAAGAGCCGATAAGAGCGTCGGCTTCTCCCACCTACAACAGAGGAGTCCCAAAGATATCGCCGCCTGCTGTGTCCAGCTGATGCCTGCCCTCTGCTCACACCTGGAGAACTGCCACAACCATTTTCAGGTGGGATGTCACACATAGTCTCTGTGTTTTTGAGGGAAAGTCTCAGCGCTTTGGATTCTCTGAACGATTCCCTTGTTCTCTGTATGTTCACAGACTGTGCTCGGTGAGAACAATGGTGTTGTGGATGGACCTGCCACAGATGTACAGGAGCACCTGTTAATGTCATCAGGCTACCAGCTGCTCCTGCAGATCCTGAACACCTCCTTCAGCTGGTGAGGAAGTCCAACGCCGCTTTTAGTTTCTCATCGGAGGAAATCTGTTAACTTGAAGCGTTAGCGTGAAGGGGTGTTGAGTTTTGGTTGTGATTTGTGAGCGTGTGTTGTTGCGTTTGTCTTCACCTGTCAGGTCTGGGTTTAGTCAGCCAGGACAGCGGAGCTTACTGAAAAAGGCTCTGGGAGTTTTGGCTGGACGCCTCAAAGATGGAGGTGCTGAGATGACCCTGGAGCAGCTTGTGAAGTGAGTTGGAAAAAGAAAGCTATACAGGAGAAACTAGTGTGCATGATATGATTCTTCTCTTTAAGTTAAAAAAAAAATGTCATTGATAATGCAGAATGCCACAAAACAAAAATAAAAAATAATTCATATCCAATTTTATATAACAGAATATTCTCCAGGGAGCTCTGTATACTGCCATTGTTTATTAATTTGTGATTGTGTATGATGTCACACTGAACGTATCCATATCCCCCTCTGTTTTGTTCAGGCACAGTTTTGAGTACCTGCTGAACTTCCGCAGCACGATGCCCAGTCTCAGCACAGCTCTGTGTCTCTCTCAGCTTCTGTCCACTGTGGCGGAGAAAGGAGGAAATCCTGCTGCCTACAGGGAGCAGACCGGTCAGGAGGATACGTTATATTATTTGAATGGACTCATCCACTAATCAAACACAGTGTGGTGATAATCTGTCCCTTTTTCCCAGCTTCCCTTGTGCGGCGTTTCCTGACCCAAGACTGGGTGATGGCCAACGGAGAGAAGGAGCGAGGGAACAAGTTCAATGAAGCACTTCACACTCTGCTCAGGTGTGTCTAGTACAGTCCTCTACATACATGACCAATGTAGAATTCATCAAAAATGCTCATGTGGGAGCTTTACTGATACATTGGCAACAGGTTTTAAACATGTGTTAGTCAGTCAGAGACAAAGAAATTGCAGCATGTGGATGTCAAAGATAAGTCTGATGTAATACAGAAACTATGCAGCTCTTATAGGGTCATAGACATAGTTTATCTAATAGAGGGAAGTCACAATTTAGAATAGTAAATGTAGCAAAGTGTAAAATCCCAGTAAGTACATGTGTCCTCATAATTTTTGATGTAACAAAATGTGGTTATGCTCGGGGTTAACCATGTGTATTTTAAAAACTTCAGAGTATTTACATTGGTTTCATTCACCAAGTTTTATTATTGGTTGATTTAGCTTGTGTACAGTACACCCATCCCATTAAGACTTTAATGTTGTAATAATTCATTGAATTATAATATTTAAATATATGTAAACAACCCAGTCATCAATTGTGTCAACTCTTTAATATAATTATGGTGTTACAGAGGTAAAGACTGGTTGCTCTGTAGTTGGTGTGCTGTGTGTATACATACCACTCCAATAACTCAGTTATTTGTTTAGTATTTTAAATATTTACACAGTAGGAAAGACCTCGACTCAGTGACTCTTAGTTGAAGTACACATATGCTATTTAACACCATGTGTTATCATATATGTGAACAAACATCTAAATTCTTAAAGTGGTTTGTTTGTCGTGTTCGGTCTGTGCAGCACCTACCTGGAGCACGTTGATGATGTCCTGAAGGCAGTGGAGGAAATAGCTGGAGAAGGAATCCCTGAGCTCCTCAATGCATCAAAAGATGAGAGCTCAACATCCTGGCCAACTCTCAACAGGTAGATCCTCATCTTCATCATCATCATCATCATCTCTTCGTACTTAGTTATGTTGAATTTTATTGACGATTATACATCATCTGCTTTGGTAGTAACAGCAACACTTTAGGGAACATTTAGCTGCATCTTCAAGAGACTGTGACCTCAATAAATGAATCGTTACCATGGAAAATAGTATATGTAGCCATATTGATATTATTATTATTCTGCTGTTCACTCTTCTCTTATTTCCTTTTTACCTTCAGACAGACATTCCTGGTGTTTTACAAAGTGTTGATGGCAGAGTTGGAGAAAGCTGTGCGGAAAATTCCTGCTGGCAAAATAAATGACAACACTGAGGTCAGCCACTAGGGGTCGTACTGTTCAGCGTGATCTTCTCTACTGTAAATCAGTGGAATCAGATCCACAAAACATGATGTAACTGCAACTTTAAACCAGGAGGGTATTTTAGAATAAGTACAAAAGCATATTAAATATAAATGTTCTTCTTTTTCAGACTCAGAGTGAGAAACTGCTGACATGGAACCTGGCTGTCAGAGATTTTCACATCCTGGTTAATCTAGTTAAGGTAAACCATCTGTTCACTTGGTCATAACACCGTCAATGATTAGCCAGCTGATTTGGACTGTTTGTTTCCAGCCTTTAGCTAACTTTGGGTCAGATGGTCAAAGATGTGAGGTGTAAGAAAGTAGCTGACTTGGTTAAAATATCATTGAATCGAATTAGAGTCTAACCTGTGTGTTCTGGTTGTGTGTCTGTCCTGTGATCTTTTTGCAGGTGTTTGATTCTAGGCCAGTGCTCAATGTGTGTTTGAAGGTGGGTTGGCTTGATGTGAATACAATTTTACATTCAGTTGTGACTTTGTTTTCACTGATTACCATGTTGTGATTGATAGTATGGACGCCTCTTCCTGGAGTCTTTTCTGAAGCTGGGGATGCCGCTTCTCGACTACAGTTTCAAAAGGCACAAGGTAGATGGAAAATAAATTCACAGCTGCAGCCAATGCTTGTGCCATGTGCATTACAGTGCAGAGTGATGTATGATAACAATATTACATAAATTCTCCTTGTTACTGATTTATTATAAAACAAAAAACAATTAGCATCAGTATGTTTTATTAAAGTTTTAGGTTATTCACGTACAAAAATTTAGAAATATTGTTTTACTTGTATAAGATGAAGTGTATGACCCAACCAAAACATTGTGTTTTGTTGTAAATCAGCTGCTGCCAATGGGCTGACTGTGTGTGGTGTCTTGTATTTTTAAAGGAGGATGTCCAGAGTTTGCTGAAGACTTTCCAGCTCAGCACACGGCAGCTTCATCACATGTGTGGACACTCTAAGGTACTTGTCCTACAGTCCTCCTCATGCCTGTGTGTTTTTTTTTTACATGCACTTGTGTGTTAAATGACAGAAAATGGAGTCAAAATCTGCCCAGTGTGTTTGCAAATTGTCAGGAGCTTTGTAATTGAGTAGCCTGTGGTGATGCTCAGATTCACCAGGACACCAGCTTGACCAACCATGTACCAGCTGTGAAGAGGAGCCTCGAGCTGTTTGTTTACAGAGTGAAGGCCATGCTCACCCTCAACAACTGTCAGGAGGCCTTTTGGTTGGGTAACCTGAAGAATCGCAACCTGAAGGTGAGACATTCATTGCACTTGCTTTGATCTGTGCTTTTTGAGACATTGGACTGAAATGAATAATATACTGTGTCCTGCAGGGTGAAGAGATTCTTTCACAGAGGTCACAAGGAAGTGATGATGAGGAGGAGGAGGAGGAGGAGCAGGAGGAGCAGCAGCAACGTTCACCACTACTACAGGAAGAGTCTGATGATGAGGTACTTGCTGGTTCTAGAAAGAGGCAAATCTATAGTAAAACATGAATGAGGCTGACTCCAAGCAGAGTTACTGCAATTTAGACATTTAATGTTATTTATCAGATGTGATATTAAAATCTATTATTGACGTGGGGTTCAAGTAAACACAGAAAGTTTGGGATATTTGACTTTCATGCTTCAGTGATATTATATCATAAAAGTAGTGCATTTAAGTCAAAACATGGTCATTTCTTTTTCTCAAACGATGTATTGCTACAAAGAGTTGGCAGCTACACCACAACAAAAGTGTCAGTGTCTCAATAACTCGTCATAAGCCCATCAGGATCAGTTACAGCTGGATCACGACATCTCATGGTGATCACAAGTCCACTTATTGTTTGCTGAGGCTTTCATTCCCCTCGTCTAGAAGATCTACCTTCAGGTCATTGGGCTTCTGGTTTGTGGGGTTATGATCCATATGTTTTCTATGGGTCTGAGGAGGGTTCTCAGGTCTGAAGACAGTGCCGGCCACTCGATTTGAAGTACCTCAGCCTCCTGCAGTCGCTCCCAGATGATGTGACGTCAGTGCTCGGGGGCATTGCCTGTGACACTTGGGTGCCTCTCACCTCCCTTAAACATGCCTGGAGTTGGGTGGCATTCACCATCCGGTTCCACAGAGCACTGTTCACAATGAAGCAGCACTCAGCATGAGATGTGGATAAAGGACGTCCACTCCTGTAGCGTTCTGTGACTCTTTCAGCTTCTCTGTTTCACTCTCGCAACTTGCTGCTGATCACACTCAGTGACGCTTTAAGTTCAGTGGCAACTTCCTGTTTAAAGCTTCTTTCTGCCCAGATGCTGATGATCAATCGTTAGGTGCTGTCTTTGTCTCACAGCGTCAGAATGTGAACAGTGTGATTCAGAGGACTGTTTAAATACAAACTGTGACTGAACCAGAACATTTAGTGCACGATAAAGAGATCAGACACTTGTGATTTTAGTGGTTGATCACCTTGTTAGAGAACATGTGATGGAATAAGTACTAAAACAATAAACATCTGGACAAAGTTTAAAAAAGGTCATATTAAGTTTGCCTGTAATGGTTAGAGTGCATTTTAGGTATAATCTGAAATAAAGTCGAATATCCCAATTTTTTTTTTTTTTTGAAAAAATCTGTATAATGACTGCTGCCTAAAAACAAGAAAGCCAAGTAGAAGTATTTCACATTAACTGTATTAAGTTTTAAAAAGTTTAAAAACTTGGAGGAATTTTGCAGTTTTGGTTGCATGTGAATATCAGAGTGCACCTTGTGGGCAGAGTACACAGTGGTCCTACAGTCGGCTGCATAAGTGATTAAAACAGGCTCTATCCACTGCTGCACAGTCGGTCCTACATTTGAAGTTTAAACCATCCTCGTTGGTTAAGAAGCAGCTGAAACTGTGGCGAGCAGCTGGCTGATAAGATAACAGATTGAATTTCCTAGTCAGCTAATGATTAGTGGCTGACACATTTAATGGAAACTGATATGATTCTGTCTTATGTAATTACTGTATTTCTAACAACTCCCTAAGTACTGTTTTATCCCAGCATGTTCATAACTTCAAATATTTATGTTTGCCAAATGTTTCCCATGTGATTTCCTGCAGGCACAGGAGAGTGACTCCGGGCGAATTAAGAAGATTAACAGAACAGAGGATGTGGATCCAGATGACAATACAGATGACTCTGAGTAATACTTTTAGTAACAGATCAATACACTGTGTTTTTTTCAACATGCATTTGAGTTAAAATCCCATTTACAAATTACTTTTTCAAGTTTTTGTGGAGGTTTACTGGCTTTTTCATTATCACTCGATACATTTATAGAATAGTACTGCTCAGTTGGCAGTGCACTGGATTTGGATCAATACGCGTATATATAGTCACAGTTCTTATATTTTTATAGCACAGTCAGCGCATAAAAACTTTCATGAGATTAATTCATATATTTCTACAGTTTTTCTTTTCTGTGGAAGATGCCTAATAATTTGTTGTTGTCAGTTAAAGACATTGTATGTTTTATTTGTTTGCCAACAAAATAAAAGACTAATTTGTCTTTCAGTATTTATCATATTGTTTTTGAGGCAAAGTAACAACAGCAATGTAACATGAACATTTTTGTCCACTAACTGATATTGTTATATAAAATGTAAGAGGACCAACTCTTGAGTATTTTCCCTAATGGGGCAAAAATTAGACAAGCCTGGGAAAAGAACACCACAGCGCACTGACTAAACACTGAGATCTTTGTTCCTGGCAAATCCTGTAAATAGGGACAGCACTGATTAGCGTCAGCTTTAAACGAAGGTAAACAGTATCTGTAATACTTTAAGGACCTGGAGACTCATTTGTGAACATGTAAACACAGGACCTGATAATTCAGACTCTTTCTGCACAATACACTTGATGGTAGAGTAGATTGTAGATTTCTTGCATGTTGCTTTGCCACAGGAGAACTGCAACTGATGTGGCAGCACTGACTTTCAAGTAAGTTGTTTGTGTTGTAATGAACTTAAAACAAAAGAAAAATCCTGGACAAATGGCTTCAGTAGTTCAAGGAGAGAGACTCATACTTGTTTACAAAAAACAAAGCTTTTAACTGCATGTGTATCAGTTCTCTATGTCAAATCCAGGGTGTCACAGGAACTAACCGATTTTGTTAGGGTAATTAAAGATGCTTGTATGGGTAAGTCATCATGACAAAGCACAGACATGTAATTTCTTATATGTTACATGTATTTCTCTTCTATAGAGCAGCATATATTTAATTATTACAACAAGGAAATCCTTATTGGGATTAATATTTGTGGCAACACTGAGGCAGTTACACAAAATATTTTGTATATCACAATAATAAACAAAACTCACGTTTTGGTGTAACCTCTGAACTCCAAATCTGGTCAGTAATTAAAGTATGGCAGCAGGTTACAGCCACATGTGTCCCATGAAAGAGTTAAGAAGTGAGCAAAATCAAAGAGGTGATCTACATGAGAATTTGAAGGGAAATGCACTACAAAGCAGCAGAAACATGTTCTGTTCTGAGCTGTCTGGACCTGAGTGTGAACATCTCCAAAACAATCTGAACACATCCAGGTGTAATTAGACATTATTTAAAATGTGGTTGATCCAAACAGAATCAACAGTAGCAGCACACTGCTCCAACAATTAATGAAAAGTTAGAGCTACATGCACATAAACTACCATATCTGTAACAAATGCACAATTCCACTGAACATGATGTCAGCCTGGCCCTGTTCAGGTGTTTGCTCTCTTACCTGATCCTAAGAGCTCATTGGAACAGTGATGATCTCTAGTGACAGTTTTCTGTTACTAGTGGGCAAATATTGATTAATACATCTTCAAAGGTCTAAGCCTGGCTGACCGCTTTAACCCTTTTAGTCCTCATAAGCACACTAAAAACTCTCTACTTGTTTTTTCTATCACATCACCTCTCTCTCTATTGGTCTTTGATACATTTAAATTGTTTAATGAACTTTACATCAGACAATGTTCTGCAGTGTTAGTTCAACCAAACCAGTCATGTTTGACTCCACAGTCTCTGGAAGCAGCACTGACAGTCTTGGTATCTTATTTTCTTAAAATCAATCCTGCACGTGATTTACAATTCTAGGAAATCAGTGCAAGATCAGAAAATGATGCATTTAAAAAACAACAAAAAAAAAAAAACACATTTAGAAAGTGGGGCAAAAGGGTCATAGTTTTTATGTGTTAAATTATTTTTTCTGCATGGGTTCAACCATGATTATAAATAGGGGGATACGTTCGCAATTTATCCATACATTTTTGTTTAAACTAAAGCTTACAAAAAATTAAGAGGAATAATATTCATTGATTTTACTGTGTTATTTGGAGCTTTGGTATTATAACGACACGTTTTATAAATACAAATCAAGCATTTAAATAATTGCTCGGCGTCCCTCCCCCCCGGGTAGATATGAATGGTTCATCCAGGAAGCGTGTTTCACTGTTTGGGGAAATACCGTAAACACACTGGGTGTCCAGTTTACTTGAACGACTGTTTTGTCTTTCCTGTCGCCTTTTTTCGGTCGCGAAACACGAATTTAAAGCTGCTTTTTGAATAGCCACGTTTTTTGCGTTGTCGTTTGACCCGCCATCACCACAGTGTCGGTGTGTGTAACCCGGAGGAGGAGGAGGACGTTTAGCTTTGACAGATTTTGCAAATTGCACTGAGTGCAGCTGTACCTCTGTAACATGTCTGATTTAATCCTGGTGCTCCTGATAATTGCCCTCCTGGTGTGTCTGATTGTAACAGTGGGGGGCTTACTGCTGTACTCGGGGCTCCTGTCAGAGGTGGTTATTAAGACTGGTCCGCCGCCTATTAAAAACGTTACCATTGCTTATAAGTTCAAAGAGGGATCATACAAGGACTGCGGTGCAGCCTACACAGAGACCTGCAGCATCGGGCCAAAGTTGAGCTCCATCGCTGTCTTCTACGATGACCCCAAGCAGGTGAGACCCCGACAATCAGCACCTGCTACTGTTGCGGTATAACTACACATCACTGTATTTACACTTGACCTCATGACATAACCACAAAACCCAATGTACTTTGTTTCCAGATAAGATGTTACAGTTGGTGAGATATTTCTGTTTGACCTGGACAGGGTCCGAAAGGGCATGCAGAAGTTGATATAATGTGTTCAAAACTTGCACAATTTACTAGGTATCCAATGACCTGTAAATGTCTCTGTGGTGTTCTTTACAGTAGATATAAATATATATTTGGCTGCAGCTAACTTCTTGCAACTTACTGATTATTTTCTAGATTAACTGTTTGATCTTTAGACTATTCCACTCATAGTTACCAGAGCTCATGGTGGGATCTTTAAATTGCTTTTTTAAAATGATCTATTTAACTATTAATAATTAAAACAGTTGCTGAATGATTTTCTTTACATAGACTAATAAAGGGACTAACCATCTGTAAAGGTTTTAGTCTGTCTGGAAAATCCACTTATTATTTAGCTGTAAAAAAGCTCATCATGTGTTTGAAAGTTCACCTTTAAAAACAAACACACAGGTTGTCTGCCTTACTAAGTGCGCTGTGTGAAGGTCTTGAAGATGTGGTAATGTAACGTTCAGTGTAAGTAGATATAATTCAGTGTATTTCAGCATGTATCACTCGAAGGGTTAAAGGCACAAGCTGCCTTTTAACGGAACTGAATGATGAAACCAGTCAGCTGTTCAATGCCACGTTGCACTGTTGATATTTTCCCCTCTCGCCTGTGGCTCCAGGGTGCTTCAGCATTTGTCTGCTTCTGACTCAAAGATGGCAACCAGACCCTGAATGAACAGGGCACACACAGCCTTTTCACATGTGTCTGGAGTGAGGAGGCAGATGTCTTAATATTTACCGGTTTCGGGTGGTGTCTAAATAAATATGGTATTACAGTAACAATCCAGATGCCTGAAGCAATAAATCTCCTTTATTCATCATCCTCTTCCAAAGCCAACTTTTGTATAAATGGGTCATTTTTCAGCTGAGATCTGTGGTTTTCTCCTGATTTTGTTCCACTTACCGGTTTTTCATCACGAGTTGTGTTTTTAGTCAACAAGAGATGTCTGCACAACAGCTGCTTGTTAGACGGGGATGTTTATCGGGTTCCCTGCTGATAGGGGAACAGTATGTACACAAATAATGCGTAAAAGAATCAATTTTCACAGTAGTTTAATATATTACATATAACTTATTCCACGACTTTAAAAAACAAACTAACTGTACAAAGCTTGTGCTCTTTTATTAGCTTGTATAGTGTCAGTTCTGTTGACATTTCAGTTCGAAGTTTGTTTTGGTTGGGTGAGTTTAGCCATCTGACAAACAGTACGGCAAAATAGAGGCATTTGGCATGTCAGCCAAAAGTTCAGTCTGTGTGGTGGACAGGGGGCAGAGTCACCGGGTCTGTGTTTGAGTTGCAGCATTGCTTGGTGCCCAGCTACTGAGCCAAATCATAATGTAGTTGTCCTTTGTGGAATAAGGAATGTGGCACACTGGCAGGACTGTGGTTGTATTTCTGCTTACACCCACTAGTTTCTGTCCTTTTTTAAGTAAACGCTTTTTCTAGAAGCTCTGACCGTGAGTCACAGCAGTGGAAAGTTGTGGCAAGAGGCTCATTGAGGAGCTTTTAAAACTTTTCTGCTGGTGCTTGAGTTTATGGAGAGTCTGAATCACAAGTAGACTTTACAAGATGTCTCTACAGAGCAGGGAGATATGGATCCCAGGACAGTCTGGAAATGTTTTCTTTTGAAGATGAAGGTTAGACTGTCGAGGGCTAAACTGAGAGAACATTTTAACCGAGCTGATCGTTGATCACTGATGCAGAGTTTAAGGATCTGATCTTTTTCCACATGGAAGTTAAAGCAAATGCTGGGGTGATAATAGCTGATGTTATCACCTCAACTCAAGAAACAGGATCGTGACAAAATTCTTGAATTGCCTTGACCCCTTTTATTACTGAAGCTTGAAGGGCTATGCTCTTATCAGTGTGTGTTTTGTGACATTATCTTTAGCCACCACCCACCACCACCACAGTAAACTCAAATTGTGAGGGATGCCATATGGCTGAACTTTGCCTGAGAATTAGAAGTAACACTTGTTTTTATGTAACTCAACCCCAAACTGTAATGCAGTAATTCCCCCTGAGAGGTTTAAAGGGTCCATGAGGTTCAACTCTTTTTGATACTATTATATGATTTACATTGAGTGTTGCAGTTAAGACATTACCATATTATATAATGAAACCTATAATTTTCATTAAACCACCATGCTTGTGATTCACTACAATTGTTAAATATTGGATGTGACAATGGTACAAAAAAGTGTAACCACTAGCTCCACACTGGAGAAGGAGTGAAACAATAACTATAAAGTGATATTTAACTAGGAAGCACTCAGACAGCACGTTAGCCAAAGCAAAATCCACATCAGAAATTCACCAAACTGTCTCAGATTGTAGATACTATTATCTAGCATGTGTGTTTAGGTTTTCAACAAAATCCACTAAGACTTGACAAAATTATGAATTTTTAAAAGATTGACTTGTTATTAGAGACGAGGATTTTGTGGAATTTGCAGGATTTGGGTTTTTTTGGACAGGACCCCATCCTCTGATCTTATCCAATATTTATTAATTTTTTTCAACAATGTCTTTATTGACTTTTAACAAGACACAAGTGAACAGTTGTATCTCGGATGTATAAAGGAAAAAAAGTATATATACACACACATACATACAAAAAAACAGAACCAAAAAAAAAAAACACCACACAAAGTCACACCCAACATATATTTCCAGAGTATCTTATCCAATATTTAATCATTTGTTCCTTTGTCTCTCCAAATAATTTTCTCAGACCTGTCTAACATTTAGGGGCGGCAGTACAGTGGTTAGCACTTGCAACTCACAGCAAGAAGGTTTGGGGTTCAAATCTCAGCTCAGGCCTTTCTGTGTGGAGTCTGCATGTTCTCCCTGTGCATGTGTGGGTTTTCTCCACAGTCCAAAGACATGCTTGTTAGGTGAATTGATGAGTCTAAATTGACTATAGGTGTGAGTGTGAATGGTTGTCTTTGTGTTAGCCCTGAGATAGGCTGGTAAACTGTCCAGGCTGTACCCCGCCTCCTGCCCATTAACGGCTGGGGGAGGCTCCAGCAGACCCCTGCGACCCAAGTGTGGAGAAAGCAGGTATAGAAGATGACTGACTGTTCATAATTTTTGCCATAGTGTTGCTAACAGACAGACAGAGCTCCTCCTTGGTGGAGCAAAAAATCAATTTTTCAATTTTTATTTGTTTGTGTGTATCTCTAGTGTTTTCTATCAAAGCAGATTAATGTAAATGTGTCTGTAATTAATGTCCTCTCACATGTATAAAACACAACGGGTGCATTTGATAATAAAACTAATAGTCCATCTGCATTGTCTACAAGTGCCTTCTTAAAATGACTTTGGTGCTGTTACCTTCTAAGCATTGTTTAGCAAATTTCAAAACAAGTATAAAACTGGCAAAACTCTTCTTACACTAAGTCAGGGGTGGGCAATACTGGTCCTCGATCGCCACTGTCCTGCATGTTTTAGATGTTTCCCTCTTCCAACACACCTGATTCAAATCACCAGGATCGTTATCAGGCTTCTGCAGAGCTTGATGATGAGCTAAACATTTGAATCAGGTGTGTTGGAAGAGGGACACATCTAAAACATGCAGGATAGCGTCCCTCGAGGACCAGGATTGCCCACCCCTGCAATAAGTCAATCAAAACTGTGATGGAAGTAAGTACTCTTTTATTCTTTATGTATTGGGTGGTCTGCTTGTTGCACACTGATGGACAGTAGGTGGCACTATTACCATTCAAATTGAGTATGTGTGGGTGGCAGGAGCATCATCAAAACCACATTGATCTTTATGCCTAATTTATTATGAAAAAAGTACGAAGACTGACTCACACTTTAGTGACTTTAATCTTTTTCTTATTAAATTTTTTATCATTTCAAACCTGCTTAAGTGACTGGTCATCATGACAGTACTCCACTGGTTTTCACTCCTCGTTCTGGATCCGGAGCAAAGCTGGGTTTCAACTATTCTTTTGCTTTCAAGATGTACCACTGTCCCTGTTTAATGACTGTAATGAAAGCTAGGAGTACTTAGTGTCCTGAGGATGGGAGCTCAACACTAATGACACCAAGTGATCAAAGAACAGCTTTTCATTATCGCAGCTGCTTCTCTTGTATGGTGCATGTGGCTATTTGGAAAGTTATGGACTGATTGATTTCAATGATCTGTGCTGATAAAAGGTGACGATAAGGCAACAATTAACACTATAAATCCATCGTTTGTTTAGGTCCATTCTCCCATGTGCATGTTTACATCTAATTGCTATAGTTTATCATCATATGATTGAACATTTTTGGGATGAGCAGATTAGCAGTTTGCCACACAGGTGTCAATAAACTGCACAGCCACTCATAGCATTGGAGGCTACACCTACACTAATTCACCCAAGCCGTGCAAGGCAGAGTTTCCTCAGGCTCTCATGAAATGCCTGGACACAAGTACTGAACAAATCCCAAATTGGATAAAGATCAGAACTAAAGTGTTGAATTCTGTGGTTGTAGCTCCTTTTGTTGTGCTGTTGAATAGAAAGTGGTAAAGCATCGCACACAGGCTGCCTGTCTGCAAGGAATCTCCAGAGCAAAATTCATTAAGGAGAGTGGGCTGCAGTGAACACTCAGAGGCCAACGTGTGAGTCACGAGGAATGAAACAATAAACTACCAAAGAGGAGGGAACTGAGAGATAAATGTAATTTCATTGCTTAACAGAATCGGTACAAACTTATAGATGTATGTAGTGGAAATGCAGCTGCCTCTGACACACTTAACATGTTTGAATCCATCCAATCTCAACTGGAGCTGCTATTTGGTTCATCCTGTGATCTCAAGAATTCCCACTTTGTTTTAGCTTGTGAAGTAAACCCACTCATGGCTCCCCGCGACAAGGAGGAGAAAATGAATTGTCATGTGTAGCCATACATGGGAGTGGCAGTGAGAGATGAGGCGAGGTGTGGAGCTGCCTTGGAAGAGGGGTTTAAATTGGTAGGAGTCTGACTCACCTTGAGAGCCTCGCAGTGCTCCAATTCATCAATCGGAATTTCAGATCAGAGCGCTGAGCATCGCTGCACTCCCAGTCAAATTTATTAGCATTTTACTGCCGCTTGTCTGTCTGTCGACAGCAACAACATGAAAGGGGGGCTTCTGGCAAACGGTTGCCGCTTTTAAAAGGTGGATATAAAATGAGAAATGGATACACTGATACTCTGAGGTCTGGTCCCACAGGTCTCCAAGTCAATATTATGCAAGATTGTGGACATGCCAGCTCTCCCTGTAGTAAAGCGCCCTATTAACGTTTATGGACATCCACAGTGAGTGAGATACTGCAGAACGAGAAGGCAGGGATCCAGACAGAATCTATTAAATGGAGAACTGCTTTTTTTTCTCTCTACTCGAATACAGCTTGACGTTACTTTTAGGAAGTCATTTTGATTTGTTTTCACAAACTGTGAGGAATGAGAAGAAGTACTCTCCAAGCTGACATGTTACAATTAGTGAGTGAAACACGAGGGTGGAGGGAAGTTTAAATCTTCAGTCTGGTGACATGTATTGGCTTTGTCGACCGTGATGCACACGATATTGGATTACATGGCTGAATATTTATCAGAAAGGGAGGAAGAGAGTAGAACATGTGCGGAGAAGGAAGTCGGCCCGTGCAGAGGAGGGAGGAATTCATTCATATTTCCTAATAGTGGAGATGCACTCCCTGCTCAGTGACATCTGGCTGGAGGAGTGCCACACTGTGTCCAGCTGGCCAAGGAGTGGTAAACCAGCTCCACAACAGTGGCGGAGGAAAACTGTGTCCTGCCTCCAGCAAGCTGCTTATCCTCACCAGTAATTATACATGCCAGAACTCCCAGGATGCCATGTGTAATTACCAGCTAAGTCTGAGCACAGCCGAAAGGGACAGAACTGCACTGGAGGGGAAGAGGGAGGCAGAAAAAACTCATTTCCACTGGCTCTGGACTTTAAGGGGCCATTGGGGCCCACACCTCATCACATCTCTGGATATAAATTCTGATCTGGATCCTTTAGGGCATGCATCCAAATGACACATTCTTGTTTTAAACTTTTTCTGTTTTCCCAAGCAACGATATCTTCAAGTGGCCTAACACTAACACAGACAGTGGTGATGGTGGATTGTGCTTCACGCCCAAATTGTGAAAAGGACCTCACTGTTTCCTGCTAAATTACCAGTTTTTGCCAATTGCATTTGTTTGAGTAAGCATGTTTGCTTGACTGCAAGTTCCTGCTCTATTAATTTAGCTGCTAACAGCCTATCACAGTGTACCTGGGGTCCCAGCACTGTGCAGCATCATAAGTTTCACTTTCCTTCCTGGTGGCTTTGTCTCTGCTGCCTCATGAGCCTGTGGGAGGGCGAATGGCTTCCAATCAGCTGAGGCAGGTTATCGCTCTGACACACCGAGGCGAAAAACAGCTCTTGTTGAGTTATTGCTTATCCCATAGTCCTGTGTTCTTCTTGCTCCCCATGTGTCAGGTTCTTTGCTTGCTCATAGACGAGCCCTAAACACCATCTGTCTCGGTGCTCCAGATATAGAAAGAAAATGATACCGTGAACCGCTGAACAGAAAGAGAGAGCTCTCCAGCAAAAAAAAGCAGTGGCGTGGATTGTCTGTGCAGTACATTTTTCCAATGCAACTGGACTGTGGATGAAATATGATTTTTGGCTGTTATCTGCTATTCACAAACTTCTGTGTCCTTTATGAATGCTGCATTTGCTGCTTGTCGTGCTTCACTGC
This sequence comes from Pseudochromis fuscus, assembly GCA_900323345.1. Lineage (NCBI taxonomy): Eukaryota > Metazoa > Chordata > Actinopteri > Pseudochromidae > Pseudochromis > Pseudochromis fuscus. Next base: position 29,634 of record OOFC01031084.1, on the reverse strand, counting down.
AGACGTTGATGGGAAGATGGCACTGAGGACCAGAGAGGCTCCAAACCTGCAGATTTATTGGCTGCAGTGAGGAGAAGGCCCCGTGTACAATCACAGCCTCTTTCTGTTTTAATAGCCAACCCGATGAAGAGCGTGAAGGTCAAACATGTCATATTTGGCTGCTACTTATTTTTCAACACTTCTTAAATTTCAGTGACTCTCGAAATGAGAGAAATGGTTCATCCTTCTTTGCAGTCCTGCCATGTTGCCTTTATGGTTCATTTAAAGAGAGAGCAGACATTCTGCTGTTTCAATGTCAGTCGCTCACACCCTGCTAATTTAGCTTCACATCTTGTTGATCGATTGCTTGTCAGTTTTGTTTTAATGAGTGTGGTGATGGTCCTCGGTCAGGCAGAGTATAGTTTGCTTATTATCATCCTTTCATGTATTAACCCGAGAGTTGAGTGTTCAGAAATGACCAGTTGTAAGCAGGATCACGCTGGAAACAAAGCTTCCCAAGTGGTGATGGCGAGGAGGAAAAAGATGCAGGGCCAAGAGCAGGACAGATGAAGTGAGTAAATCCTCATTACGTGTCTGCTAATAAAGAATTACCTCTGTCAGCTGTACCTTTTTATTGTTGGAGAGCCCTCATCCATCAAAAAAAAAGACTCTTGTAGCCTCAAGCAAAGAATTGCTTTTGAAATTACTTTTTCTTTCAACAGTTCCTCAGAGACATGGCCTAAGGGAATCAGGTATAGATGGAAAAAGACAAAAGTTCTTCCAAAAATTGTATATCCTGGTTTGTGTAAATATACCGTATTTTCCGGACTATTGAGCGCACCTGTCTAAAAGCCGCATTGAATTTATTGAACAGTTTCATATGGTCCACTCTGACCGGCAGTGTTGGGGGTAACGCGTTAGTTAGCAACGCGTTAGAGTACTCAAATGACTATTTTGGACTAACGAGTAACCTAACGCGTTAGGCTTGTAGTTCCCTGTAATCTAGTACTAGTTATTTTTTCTAACCAGTAACGCATTAATGTGGGAATTTG